>ONZH01026213.1:0-16775 GCA_900303285.1 Rhinella marina
CGAATGGAATTATATGTAGGAGGACTGTGACATAGTGGGAATAACTGACATGGCTGGATGATACCTATGACTGGCAGTTAATGTACAGGGTTACATCTTTTTAGAAAGATCGTCAAAAACGGCGAGGGGGAGGGTCTGCCTTTATAAAGTCTGTCTAAACCCACACGGGAAGATTAATGAGACATGAAGATGTGGATCACTGTGGGTAGAAATAAATGGAGCAAAACAATATAAAATACTAATAGGAGTTTATTATAAACACCTAATATATCAGAGGCCACAGAAAATCAATTTCTAAATGAAATAGACGAAGCGGCAATCAGAATGAGGTTGTTATTATGGGGGACTTCAACTACCCAGATATAGACTGGGAAACTGAAACCTGTATATCTCATAAAGGAAACAGGTTCTTGACAATAACCAAAGACAATTACCTTTCCCAACTGGTTCAGGACCCGACTAGAGGGACGGCCATACTGGACTTAGTATTAACCAATAGACCTGACAGAACAACAGATGTGCAGGTTGGGGGACATCTGGGTAACAGTGACCATAAAATAATAACCTTTAAATTGTCATTAAAAAAAGCATTTCTTCAGGGAGGAACAAAAATACCAAACTTCAAAAATGCAAAATTTAGCCATCTAGAGAGGCTAGTCTAACTAACTGGACAAATCTCAAATAAAAATACAGCCACAAAATGGGATATTTTAAAAGCATCCTAATATCTAATTGTGAGAGGTACATACCGTATAGGAATAAAATGATAAGAAACAAGAAAAAACCAATGTGGATAAATAGAACTGTAAAAAAAGCAATAAATGACAAAAAGAAAGCATTTAAATCACTAAAACAGGAGGGGAGCAAGGAAGCATTGAAAAACTATAAGGAAAAAAATAGAATTTGTAAAAGACAAATAAAAGCAGCTAAACTAGAGACTGAAAGACTAATTGCTAAAGAGAGTAAAACTAACCCTAAAATGTTCTTCAATTATATAAATACTAAAAAGTATAAATCTGAAGGTGTCGGCCCCTTACAGAGTAGTGAGGGGGGAGTAGCAGAGAGCGATGAGGAGAAGCAAAACTCTTAAATATTTTTTTCTCCACTGTATTCACTGAGGAAAATAAACTGTCAGATGAAATGCCAGAATATAAAAGTGAATTCCCCTTTAAAAGTGGCCTGTCTGACCAGGAAGAAGTACTGGGGCGTCTTAAAAAGATTAAAATAGACAAATCGCCAGGACCGGGATGGCATACACCCCGTATCTAAGAGAATTAAGTAATGTCATTGCCAGACCCTTATACTTGATATTTAAGGACTCTATACTGAACGGGAGTGTTCCACAGGATTGGCGCATAGCAAATGTGGTGCCAAATATTCAAAAAGGGGTCCAAAAACAGAGCCCGGGAACTATAGGCCGGTAAGTTTAACATCTGTAGTGGGTAAACTGTTTGAAGGTTTCTAAGAGATGCTATCTTGGAGTACCTCAATGAAAATAAGCAAATAACTCCATATCAGCATGGCTTCATGAGGGATCGGTCGTGTCAAACCAATTTAATCAGTTTCTATGAGGAGGTAAGTTCTAGACTTGACCGCGGGGAATCAATGGATGTCGTATATCTGGACTTCTCCAAAGCATTTGACACGGTACCACATAAAAGGTTAGTATATAAAATGAGAATGCTTGGCCTTGGAGAAAATGTCTGTATGTGGGTAAGTAAATGGCTCAGTGATAGAAAACAGAGGGTGTTATTAATGGTACATACTCAGATTGGGTCACTGTAACTAGTGGGGTACCACAGGGGTCAGTATTGGGCCCTATTCTCTTCAATATATTTATTAATGACCTTGTAGAAGGCTTGCACAGTAAAATATCAATTTTGCAGATGACACTAAACTGTGTAAAGTAATTAACACAGAAGAGGACAGTACACTGCTACAGATGGATCTGGATAGACTGGAGGCTTGGGCAGAGAAGTGGCAGATGAGGTTTAACACTGACAAAATGTAAGGGTTATGCATATGGGAAGGAATAATGCAAGTCACCAGTACATACTAATGGTAAAACATTGGGTAACTCTGACATGGAAAAAGGACCTAGGAATTTTAGTGAACAGCAAACTAAGCTGCAGAAACCAGTGTCAGACAGCTGCTGCCAAAGGCCAATAAGATAATGGGTTGCATCAAAAGGGCATAGATGCCCGTGATGAGAACATAGTCCTGCCACTTTACAAATCACTAGTCAGACCACACATGGAGTACTGTGTACAGTTCTGGGCTCCTGTGAACAAGGCAGACAGAGCAGAGCTGGAGAGGGTTCAGAGGAGGGCAACTAAAGTCATAGCTGGAATGGGTGGACTACAGTACCCAGAAAGATTATCAAAATTAGGGTTATTCACTTTAGAAAAAAGACGACTGAGGGGAGATCTAATAACTATGTATAAATATATCAGGGTCAGTACAGAGATCTCTCCCATGATCTCTTTATCCCAAGGACAGTAACCATGACGAGGGGACATCCTCTGCGCCTGGAGGAAAGAAGGTTTGTTCACAAAAATAGAAGAGGATTCTTTACGGTAAGAGCAGTGAGACTATGGAACTCTCTGCCCGAGGAGGTGGTGATGGTAAGTTCAGTAAAAGAGTTCAAGAGGGGCCTGGATGTATTTCTGGAGGGTAATAATATTACAGGTTATAGTTACTAGATATGGGTTGTTGTTGATCCAGGGAGTAATTCTGATTGCCTGATTGGAGTCGGGAAGGAATTTTTTCCCCTAAAGTGAGGAAAATTGGCTTCTACCGCACAGGGGTTTTTTGCCTTCCTCTGGATCAACTTGTAGGAAAACAGGTCGAACTGGATGGACAGATGTCTTTTTTCGGCCTTATAAACTATGTTACTATTATGTTACTATGACTGCAATAAATTATGCAGCCTATGGGAAATTCAATATGTTCATAGAGAGCCCTTCAACTGGCAGGGCTCCATAGGAACATAGCTATGATTAGCCTTGGAGCCTTTAGAAGTCTTAAGGCTACCCCAGCGAACTAACGTCTCTCTCTCACTGTGCACAGGGAGCCATTCAGGTGCAGTGCTCCCTGGATGTTACTGCTCAGATGCCGTGGTCAAAATTGGTTAATTGTCTGCGAACAGCATTATGATGGCTCGTAGATATTGCCTCCAGGTGTCTGCTGTGTAAAGCATTAGGCGCCCAGTGGCTATGGTGCTCACTCAGCTTCTTAGCTGAGTCTTTGTTTAAGGCTACATTCACACGTCCGTTTAAAACATCTGCAATCTATCCGCATCCGTTCCGCAATTGCGGACGGTTTTTGCGGATCCATTCATTTCAATGGGTCCTGATAATCTGTGGACATTGCACCGTATGTTGTCTGCATCCGTTAATCTGTTCCGTTCCGTTTTGCGGATCCGCAAACAGAAATCCTCCTGTCCGACTTTTCCTCCTGTTTTGCGGTCCGTAGCCCAATACAAGTCTATGGGACGTCCATAAATGCGGAAGACATGCGGAAAGGCATCCGCATGTCATCCGTATTTGCGGATTCCATTCCAGGAGGGGTGAAAAAATGATGTTATTCATCCGGATCCGCAAAAAACGGATGACATATGGATACATCCTTTCCTTTTTTTTACGGAAAGACGGAGTTTTTTGCGGAACAACGGATCCGCAAAAAACTGACTGTTTTCCAGGATGTGCACACATACGGACGTGTGAATGTAGCCTAAACCCTAGACTTCTGTCGTTGGTCCAGAAGGGGTTAAAGGGGTTGTCATATCTTACCTCGTCCAATGCAGTTAGCTGTTTCTGTAACTCCCAAAGTTATGGAAGCAGTGTAGCTTGTTCTGTTACGCTGTATGCATAGCGCCCATTCATTACAATGGGATTTATGAAAACAGCAGATCGCATGCCTGTTCAGCTGTTTTCTTAAGCCTGGTCACCTAGGGCCAGCACTCTGTACCATTCTCACCGTAGAATCGCCTAGATGGGAAAACCCCTTTAACACTGTCTTAATCTCTTCTTCCTATTGGAATAAATATGTATGTGCAGTCAAGCCTAATATACATGCTTATGGTGGAGTAGAGAGAAATAGCTGTCAGCTAAAGATTGTTCATCCGAGACTTATTTCACAGGTATGCTTATCTTAAGACCTAGCACCTGGCCCCTATAAAAACTCTATTATAGGCCCTGATTTATCACACCTTCACTCCAGAATTCTGTCTTCAAAAAGTTGCAAAACAGGGCTTTTGCGACTTTTTTGCACATTTTTTTGCGACTTTTTGCATGTGTACACCACTCACTCCAGTTTTGTAATATGGGTGGAAAAGTGGGTGTGGTTAGCCATGTTAATGAGTTTCACTCCAGATTTATCATTGCGACTTTTTAAAAAGTCGCAATCTCACTCCAGGAGGAGGGTGGAGTAGGAAAAGTGGAGTAGCTTCTCTAGACAGAAGTGTTAGGTTTAAGGACAACCTGTGACATTTGATAAATGTGGCACAAAGTACTCCAACGCAGACTGAAGCAAAACTGACTTCAAATATTTTCCTAATGATAAATTCCCCCCATGGGTCTATACTTACTCCAAAAACCTCCATTTCCATAGAGACATACACAGTTTTTTCCCTTGGATCCATACAATATCTGATAGAAAAAAATAATGCCCTGTTCCATTAGGACCACCATAAGTCAGCACACAAAATGCCTGTGGTTTTGTGGTTTCTGTGACATTATGCCTTAGGATGATTTTGTTTTCCACACTATGCTCTGCTTTATCTCCAACTCCTGAAGACCCCTTTTACATGGCCCCAACAGGGGAAATTATCGGGATGTAGTGTAACTAGAAACACTCATTCCCAATAACTTCCCTGTTTAAAGGTGCAGCCGGTGCTGTGTAACCAGCAATCTGCTGCCCTATTCACTGTAGGGACGAGCAATCACAGGTCCCCATACCAGGGAGATGATTGCTGCGTGTAAATGCAGCTCTCACCTCTAATAAGCAGGCAATTAACGGGAACGAATGTTTCATTCCCGATAATTTTCTGCTTGTATCAAGGGGCCATTATGTCCCTTTCACACGAGTGGGAGACTCACATGTCTCCCGCAACGCATCTACAGGGCTGGACTCGGCACTGACAGCATAGCATTATATGCGATCCCAGTCAGTGCCGGAGTCCAGCCCTGTAGATGCGTTGCGGGAGACATGCGAGTCTCCCGCTCGTGTGGAAGGGGCATTAGACTCCGGATGATCTGCTTCAAGGCTTTTTCAGACAAGAGATGTAAAACTCGTTTATGTGTTGTCTGCTTAAAACAGACAATTTTCCATCTGTGTAGAACTAGTACTGTCTCTGATTGCATTGCGCGTGGCCGTTTTTTCATCAGTTTGGCATAAGTATGTCATCCTTTTTTCACTTCCGTTGATGTTTCCTAATGATCATCCATGAACATCAGACCCCACACGAATGGCATCTGTGTGCTGTCCACTTTTTTCACTGACCCATTGACTAGAATGGGTGCGTATAGCATGAACAGTCTGACCAAAACAGTGCATGCTGAGATTTTTATGTACAAGGCCCGATCATCTGTGAAGAAAACTAGTTAAGTAAATTGGTCCACTGACTTTAATGTGTCAGTGTTCAGTCTGGGTGCTGTCTATTCTACACTTGGTGAGCATAGAGACATGAAAAATCACTCATCTGAATGAGCCCTTGGAATGCTATCCTCTTTTGTCATTCAAAACAGACACCAGCTGCAGGGTTGCCAACCTTCCTTTCAAATTTTTCTGGACAACTGGACCAAAATTTACGGACAGCCCAAATTTTTTACGGACATATTAAACCACACCCCCTTTTAGAGGACACACCCCTTCCACGCCCCAGAATAAAGAGGATTGTTCAGTATTTAAAAATAAAATCTGGCAGATGGAAAAGAAATCCACAATTGTCAGCTGTTCCCTCCCTGCCTGTGCTTTGTTTATATGGCTGCAGTGATGACGCCTGTGACACCCTGGACTTTCTGGCATCATTGCTGCTGCCACGTAAACAAAGACTGACAGGCATGTAATGGGCGAGTGTGCACATCTGTCACAGTGCTGGTGATCTGCACACTGATGGGCAGGTGTATGGCATGTGACCACTGCAGCCAGTTTTCAGCATTAGATCACTGATTGGTGATTGGCTGCAGCAGTAACATACCACATACCGGCAAGTCCTTGCTGAATAAACAGGTGACAAATATTTGGACAGCACCACATACCTCTTACATCCAGTGACGTCTCCCTGATGTAGATCTTCTCTTTTCTCATCTTCTCTATTTGGCCCACACCGCCATGACACTTCTTTCAGCCCCATCTTCTCTCTGCAGAGTTTGCCACAAAGACACCTTAGATTACCCACTTTTACTGTTATCCTGTTGCTGCCTAAAATACTGCGGCCAATGTGCTCCCCAATGTCCCCAAATACTATACTGTAAATGTAACAGTGCCATATAGGTAGGACCCCATATAGTTACCATGCTCCCCAAAGTCCCACTGATACTAATAATTCACTCCCAGACTGCCCTCATTAGTAATAGTGCCCCAATAGTGATAATGCTCCACAAGTAGCCCTTTTAGCAGTAGTGCCCTCCATATTATACTAATAATAGTAACACCCCCAATAGTAGCCCTGGTAGTAGTAATAGTTCCCCATAATAGAAATAATTTTTCCTATAGTGCCTCCAGTAGTGCTCCCAGAAATAATAAGGATCCGCTGTAATGGTCCCAGTAATTATAATACCTGTTATAGCGCCCCCAGTAGCTTAAACTGTCCACTCTTGTGCCTACAGTAGCTTAAATGGTTCCCTCTAGTGCCTCCAGTAGTTTAGATAGCTCCATGTAGTGCCCAGTAGTTTAGCCCCCTGTAGATCAGAAAGTCCTTTTAGTGCCACAGTAGTTTAGACAGCCCCCTGTAGTTCAGTAAGCCCCCATAGTGCCTCCAGAAGTTAGATAGGCCACTTTACTTCAGATAGTGCCCTAAGTAGATTACGGTAGATAGCCCCATGCAGTTCACCAGTAGTTTAGAGAGCCCCTTTTAGTACAGATAGCTCCCATAGTGCCCACAGAAGTTAGATAGCCCCCTTTAGTACAGATAGTCCCTGTAGAGCCAAAGTTGCTTAGATAGCTCCCTGTAGTTCAGTTAGTTCCCATAGTGCCCCCAGACGTTAGATGGCCCCCTTTAGTACAGATAGCTCCATATAGTGCCCCAGCAGTGAAATAAAAACCAAAATTACATACTTACCTTATTCCTTAAGACCGTTCTCCATGCAATTCCTCCATGTAGCTCTGTCCCGATGCAGGCGGCGTGCGGCATGATGATGTCATCACGTCTGTGCCTCTTCCTCTCCGCCTCGGCACAGTAGATGGCTGGCTCCTCCTTAATTCTGCTGACAGCCCGCCCGCTCCAGGTAACTTGATTCTTGTGTGCTTACTGCGCGTTGGAACGCCCCCTCAGAGCAGCTGGGAGCGCTGACGGTACTTTCTCTGCACTACCCGAACAGTCTGTACTACGCACGCATGCGCAGTACAGACTTCGGGTTTTCGGCAGCAAAATTAACGGACGCTGTTTTTTTCTGCCGGACACTACGGAAGGCAGAGAAAAACAACGATTTTTTGCGGACTGTCCGTAAATTTACAGACGGTTGGCAACCCTGACCAGCTGAACCACACTAAACTAGAGCTACACTCCTTAGATGTCCTGCTCTTGTAGAAGTTGCACATGATGAAACACAATCTATAACAAGGCACATACATAAACTACACTAGGTATGCAGCATAGTTAGCTTGAGAATTCTCACCTTTCCTTGGTAGTAGCTTTCACAAATGTGTCTTCAAGGGGAGACCTCCATGGTGATCATTCAAAGGCAGGAAGAGCCTTTTACTGGCTCCACTTTGCTGGCTATTATACTCACAAGATCCTGATCTCCTGGTTCAGCGTCTACAGTATTTAGTGTTGGGAAGCTGCATTCCTGGGGAAGGGCAGAGCACAGCAAAGTAACTTGAAAAATGCTGCACACAGAATCTGCCTCCTGTAACAGAAGGGAAACAATAATGCCTCCATGTGAAGCCGGGATTAGAAGGGCACAGTCCCACCCCCTGTGTCCTCCCACTTCCCCCTCCACTTCCTGGTACATGATAGTGGTTCAAATCTCTAGGACTTGCTGATCACCGAAGTTGTAATTGCCTGGGAAACCAGTTACTATGTGCTTGTGTCTCCTCAGAATAACAGAAACTGCTGCATTACACATACCGGTATAAATCACCTAAATTATATATAATTGTCAGACAACACCAGCAAACAATAACAAACTATTACATGAGCAATGTATACATATATAAATGTAATGCAACATACAAAGCTAGTGAGCGTACAATACATCCAAATCTGCTGTAACTGCCATCCAGAGTAAAACAGACACAGATGCAGCAGCCATCTAAAATATATCATTTTAATTTCCCTACAGCCCCGCCACAGGAAAATGAAGCTTTACACAGTTTGCATATCATTTTTTTTCACGTTTGTCATATATACTGGAGAAAATTTCATGACGCATGCCTCCCAACTGTCCCTGATCCTGATGCCTGGAGACCAGGGCAGCCCTGTGGAAATGTGGGATAGGTGAGTATTCAAATTGGAGGTAATAAAGGTGCCTCATAGTGTGTGGGGGCACTTAATGGGGCATTTGAGGGGGCCTTATACTATATCGTAGTGTGTGGCACACTTAATGACACATAAAACTGTGTGGGGGCATTTAATGACATATCAAACTGTTTGGGGGCATTCTATTGTGTGGGGGCCTTTATGGAACATCATACTGTGTCAGGGGCAATACAGAGGCATCATTATGTGTACAGAGGCACTATAGGAGCTTCATACTATGTTGGCGGCACAAAGAGGGCATCATACTATTTTAGAGGCATTAAGGAGGCATCATACTGTATGGGGGCCTTTTGGGGACATCATACTGTGTCAGAGGAAATTCAGTGGCATCATAAGGTGTGCAGAGGCACTATAGGGGCATCTTATTATGTTGGGGGCACAAAGAGGACATTATACCATGTCAGAGACATTAAGGGGGCATCATACTGTGTCAGAGGCAATATAGGGGCATAATAAGTTGTGCAGAGGCATTATAGGGGTAGCATACCATTTTGGGGGCATAAAGGAGCATCATACTGTGTGAGGAGGGGAGATCATTACTGTTGAGGAGTGTTGTGGGGACATTCTTACTGTGTTGGTGCACTAAGAGGATAACCTTACTGTGAAGGCGCCAATAAGGGGTATTGTTACTATGTGGCATGGCGCAAATTGGTTTGGATGGGATTGCGTTTGTATAGACAGGGATTAGGCAGGTATAGAGGTGTGGCTTTGTGAAAAAAATGCCTCAGCAAGCTACACTTCCACAAAAAATGTATTCTCTGCCCATTGGAAAGGTACATGATGTAAACAGTGGTGAAGGAGATTTTCTTACTGGTGGCTGTAGGACACCTTGACACAGTGTCTGATGTGTGAACTGGACAGTTTTTCTATTCATTGGTCAGTTTTTCTATTCATTCCTATGAAATTTACCGGATATCAAAGCTGTCATAGGAATAAATGGAGAATTCACTTAAATAGGAACCAATCTAGAGTGTCTGAGACTGGCCACCACGCAGTGTTTGGAGATATGGACGGAGCTGTGGTGTTCCGGCTCCGTACACTGTTTACTTCCTGTAACTGCAGGTAACAGCTGATGGAGTGGTGGAGTCTGATACCCCCCACAATCTGATATTGATGATCCCTTTAATGTTGCACTTTCCAGCAGTCAAACCCTCACTGATTAGACACGCTGCAGCAAAATCCGGAAAACAAAAGCAGCAGGGCTTTTGTTTTGGATTTTTCCTCAGTGTTTTCGACTGCAGAATCAGTTTCCTATTGCATTGAATGGAGAGATTCTCATACCGAAAATCTGCAGCGCAGCATTATTTACACTGCAGGATGTAAATTCTGTAGAGGAACACAACACAGGGATAGACACTTTTAAAGGAGTTCTCCAGGCTTTTAATATTGATGACCTATCCTCAGGATTAGCTATATGAGGAGACGGCGTGCTGTCTCTCTTCTCTCTTCCTGCTTACTGCTGCTTTGCCATAGACAGCAGGAGAGACGGGAGATGACACGTCCACACTGTGCGTCTCCTCATTCGGCTGATCTGAGGGGTTGCCGGGTGTCAGACCCCTGTCCATTTGATATAGATGACCTATCCTGAGGACAGGTCATCAAAACTGAAAGCCCGGAGAACCCCTTTAAGCCCCATAGGATAACATGAGAGAGGTTTTGATGTTGCAAATTTTCTGGAGGAAAATTCCACCACGCGTGAGTGCACCCTTAATCAGAGCTAGTTTAAAACTTGAAGCCCAAGCCACCCGATATGCAGTGTTTTCAGAAGCATAGAGGCAGGTTCACTGTGAAACTGTGAAACATGTTGAAGGACCCGGCCTTGCAGGGGCATTGCTAAAGGCTCATGGGCCCTGGTGGAAGAGTTCACCTTGCCCCCCCCCCCTTCCCTCAGTGCTTTGTGGCCAGGCTCAGGGAAGCACATAGCCTTCATGCTGCCTGAGGCACAAATTGAAACGTCATCCTCTCCCATGCCAAATTCTTGATCTAACCCTCCAGCCAGAGGTGTAACTTGACCAGCATGCACTTTCTATAATATCGGTGTCTTCTTAGGCTACTTTCACACTAGCGTTTTAAAATTCCGGTATTGAGTTCCGTCATAGGGGCTCAATACCGGAATAAAACGCTTCAGTTTTGTCCCCATTCATTGTCAATGGGGACAAAACTGAACTGAAGACAACGGAATGCTCCTGAAAGCATTCCGTTCCGTCTTCAGACCGGAGAACAAACCGCAGCATGCTGCGGTTTGCTCTCCGGTCCAGGCATCCGCACCAAGACGGATCCGGAATGACCCCCAATGCAAGTCAATGGGGGTGGATCCGTCTGGTGTGACCATAATGGTAACCGGATCCGCCCTCCATTGACTTTCAATGGAGTCCATTACGGATCCGGGTACACATAGACACATACAGACATAAACATACACACACATAAAGACATACAAACACACATACATACTTACATGCTCCCCGGCAGGTCTTCGGAGCGTCAGGACGGCTCACACAGGTCACGATTCCCCACAGCGCCTCTGCTGGGCGCCTGGTGGAATCGATGACGATTCCACCAGGCGCCCAGCAGAGGGCGCTGTGGGGAATCGTGACCTGTGTGAGCCGTCCTGACGCTCCGAAGACCTGCGGGGAGCATGTAAGTATGTATGTGTGTTGTATGTCTATATGTGTGTGTATGTTTATGTGTATGTATATGTATGTACTGTGTGACATGTGTGGGGCCGGAGCGCGGTTCCGGCTCCACACATGTCACTGCGGCAGGCCTGATCCGGCAGCACCCTTCACCTGCCGGATCAGGCCTGCCGCCAGTGTGAAAGTAGCCTTATGCACAAGGGTCTTTGGGCCCCCTCAGGCTCCTGGGCCCGGTAGCGACTGCTACCTCTGCACCCCCTATGGCTACGCCACTGCGGCCTTGCATGGGTATATTTCATCTATTTCATTTAATGTTTTTGTGTGAGGATAAAATATATCAATAGTATCCCCCGTGACCTCCACAGCATCCCGCCCTCCTTAATAGTGACCCTCCACAGCAATCTATACCTTAACAGAGACCTCCACAGCACCTCGCCCCCTTAACAGTCACCTCCACAGTGCCCTGTCCCTTAACAGTAACCTTCACAATGCCCACCCCTTTAACAGTGATTTCCACAGTACCCCACTGCCTTAACAGTGACCGTAATACGGCTTTTCTCTTAGCGTCTGACGACAATTGTCCAATCAAATTCCTTTTCTTACAGGGCATTATTGTCTTTAATTGACAGCATATAAATCCCACAGAATTAGTATACACTTAATGTCATGTGAGTTACATCAGCCTCTACAACAACGCTGGCTAAGCATTGCAATCGAAATCCTATTAACTCACACATAAGCTGTCTTATACATAGAATGTCCTTCGTTGCCTATAGCAACCAATCAGAGCTCATATTAATGACCTGTAGCAAAATAGAAGCTGAGCTGTGATTGGTTGCTATATGCAACTGCCACAACAGACAATGGCTCCTGTAGTTTGGCGGTTAGGTTACTAAGTGTATTTTCTTGTAAATAATTAGAAAACGCGGGGTGAAAATTTCCACTCAAAACATAGTCTATGACGTTCCCTGAGTCAAAGGAGGCGGCTGTGCAAAATTTTATGATTGTAAATGCGACGGTGCGGATTCCTTTAGCGGACACACACACACATACATACATACACTCAGCTTTATATATTAGAAGATATACTTTTTTCCGTGGCAATTGTGGACAAGAATAGGCATCTCTATCATAGGGCTGGCCGTGTGCGTTCCGCAGAATTCAATTACGGTTGTGTGAATGCACCCTTAAAGGGATAGGTCCCAGCCACACTTCTTGCACAGGGGCCCTCCGATATCAGTGTCCACCCCTTCAACTATTGCTGGTTTTACAGTACATAATAGCCACTAATGCAAAACATTGACCAAAGGGTTCCTATTTGGTATTTTTCATCTGTATTTGTAAGCCGAAACCAGGAGTGCAACCTCCAGAGATATTGTTTAGTGAAAGTGGCCTAAAAGAATATTTTTTAACTTGAACAGCCCGCACCACGCCACTGGCTGACAAAACACTGACTGTACATGTGCATGAGACTTTTTTTGACCAAGTGGTCAAACTTTATAGAAAGCTGCATGCAGTATTAAACATTGTGATATGGTTTTGGATGCATTCTTGCCCCTGTGGTTTCAGCATGTGTTTTCAGTACCAACTCTTCTAAGATGTATTCAGAAACTGCAGTGGCCAAACCACACCAAAGACTGGTTTTTGATATGTGCTGTCAAAAACGTGTGTGAAGTGTGAATATACACTTAGAGGATCATTTAGGAACTGATGTATGCCACTTTAGTGATGTATATCGTTTGCAGATTTTGCCGCAAGCAATTTTGCGACAAAATCTGTGACTTTTCCCCTCTTACACTACTTTTCTGACAGATCTAGAAAAGGGGGCATGGCATGGGTGAGAATGATGGCGGGCAGGCAGGCCTGTATCATTCATCATTACCTACGGCAGTTTTTGGCATAGAATATTACTTAACTCTACGCCAGCAAGGGAACTGGTGTAGATTTAAGATTGTCGCACATGCTTCTGGAGGAAGCACCAAAGTTATGTAAAGGCCATGTTTTTTTATGTTAAACCCTCTGGGTGGTGTTACCACTCCTACACCCTGCTACTATCTTTAATGGTCATCTTATGTATGTTTGTCCAGGTCCTCTACATTGTGCAATGCTATAATCTTTCTATGCAACTGTTATTACATGTAATATGCCTGGTTCACCAGCAGGTGGCAGCGTAAATGGCAGAGCTATCCTTAGATAGAATGGAACTCACTATTCCATTCTCCCCCCTTTGGGCAGAAGTGGGCCTGTCCTGCTTCCTAGCAGAAGGAAGAGTGGCAGTTCTAGTTTGTTCCAGTTTAGACTCCATATTGGAGGCGAGGAGACCTAAAAGAAGTAGCAGTCAGAGGAAATTGTTCTTTGGTTGAAAATAAGTTATTTGCTGAGTGTCAGGAGGGGAATAACAGCCAAAGGTACCTCATCCAAGGATACCAGAACAGACCTAAAGTACAGAAACCAGACTTAAGCAGAGTTTAGTGCAGCATAAATAAAGAAAGTGAAGTATTCAAGAAAGCCTGTCAGTATAGCAGAGAAAAGAGAGAAAGCATGGTAAAGCCTGCTGGAACCAAGACAAAGCTTGCCTATCGTTTTGGATGAACATTTAGCTGTCTTTGCTGTGACCAGCTCCTGTGGTAGACTGTTCCACAGATTCACAGTTCTTATAGTAAAGAAGGCTTGTCGCCCCTGGAGTCTGAACCTTTGCTTCTCCAGGCGGAGGCAGTGCCCCCTTGTCTTTTGAGGGGATTTTACCTGGAACAGTTTTTCACCATATTTTTTGTATGGGCCATTTACATACTTATACAGGTTGATCATGTCCCCCCCCTTATACGTCTCTTCTCAAGACTAAACAAGTTTAACTCCTTCAATCTTTCTTCATAGCTAAGATGCTCTATGCCCCTTATCAGTTTAGTTGCCCGTCTCTGCACCCTTTCCAGGTCCGGGACATCCTTCCTATAAACCGGAGCCCAGAACTGAACAGCATATTCCAGATGAGGCCGTACTAATGCTTTATACAGTGGTAATATTATGACATCCCTGTCCCGCGAGTCCATGCCTCTTTTAATACATGACAATATCCTGCTGGCCTTAGAAGCAGCCGATTGACATGGCATGCTATTCTGCAGTCTATGGTCTACAAGGACACCCAGATCCTTCTCTACAAGTGACTCTCCCAGTGTTATTCCCCCTAGGACATAGGAGGCATGCAAGTTGTTAGTACCCAGATGCATAACTTTACATTTATCCACATTGAACCTCATCTACCAAGAGGATGCCCAAACACTCAGTGTGTCCAAGTCAGCTTGTAACTTCTGCACATCTTCCATAGACTGGACAAAGCTTAGTAGAACAAAATCTTAAAATCTTAAAATTTTCTTTTAATCCTCCTGGAAATGTATGAATAAGGCCTGCCTACATGAAAACTTTTGTACCACAACTAACTGCAGTTTTTTTTTTGCATCACAAAATGTCTTCATGAAGGCCTAGTCTTATTCATACATTTCCAAGAGGAAATACAGAGGTACAGAACGAATCAGGGAAATGTTATTTCATGAGGAATACCAGTATCATATTTACTAACACATGTCAGGAGAGAAGACAGATCTGATTTCCATCTTGTCAGTGCTGTAGAACTGTGTAGAACTGGTATCTCCCCAATAATATGATCACTATATGGCGGTATAATTGGTTACATTTGTAGAGTATACTTGTCCCTGAAAAAAAAAAATTTAAGAGGAAATGTTCTAGAATTGTTCGGGACTCAAGTTATTTTTCCTTCATCCCTTTATTTTGCTTCCGAGCCAAAGCCTGGGGTCCAGCAGTATCCAGGTAGGAGCACTGTGACACATAAAGGGACATTTAGGCTGCACTACACCATTCCAACTACACCTGGGACGCAATAGGGGCCCTGGAGGACGGCGAGTTGCATATGTGCTTTTGAACTTGTGCATTCAAAAATGACCCATGTAAATATACCCTGACTGACTGTGATCTGCACACTGGTAATGCTCATATATCTGCATTTCTTTATTTACTATGGACTGCAAAGGCCAGAATGAATAGAAATTTAAATAAGTAAATTAAAAATTATAACAAATTATTTTCCAGATTGCTCTCCATTTTTATGATGACAGGTTATCTTTAAATATGTAATACACACCATCAAAGCATGAAGTAAAATTAACAAAGTACATATAATCAAATTGTCTGAGACAGACCAACATTTTTTTTTTGGTCAGGGACAAGTATACTCTACAAATGTAACCAATTATACCGCCATATAGTGATCATATTATTGGGGAGATACCAGTTCTACACAGTTCTACAGCACTGCCAAGATGGAAATCACATCTGTCTTCTCTCCTGACATGTGTTAGTAAATATGATACTGGTATTCCTCATGAAATAACATTTCCCTGCTTCGTTCTGTACCTCTGTAATTCCTCTTGGAAATGTATGAATAAGACTAGGCCTTCATGAAGACATTTTGTGATGCAAAAAAAAAAAACTGCAGTTAGTTGTGGTACAAAAGTTTTCATGTAGGCAGGCCTTATTCATACATTTCCAGGATGATTAAAAGAAAATTTTAAGAGGAAACGTTCTAGAATTGTTCGGGGCTAGAGATGAGCGAATCATTCAAAAAATTATTTGCCGAACATTCGCTGAACTTTTCCTAAGATTCGTGTATTCGACGAATAGATTTGTTGTATTTGCGTACAAAATATACGTTATTATGTGCTATTAGGGAACATTCGCGCACTAATAATGAACGTTCATTTAAAAAAATGTACGCACCTTCTTAGAAGACGTACGCATAAGCGTACAAATAGCGTACGAATACTCAGCTTACTATTGTCTACGCGATTACGTAATACGCCGGCGTGCACTCCTCAGAGGCAGAGCGAATATTCGAAAATGGCATCCAGGCGATCCTCATCATTTAGCTCTGAAGAGCTGAAATTCCTGATCTGGCTGATGGACAGAGAGGATTATGATGGCACACACCGCCATCCAAACCAGCATAAGAAGGAGGTGATCCAGCAGGTGATCCAAGGCCTGCACCATAGTTTCCACACCGTGCGGATCCCGGGCCAGATCCAGCAGAAATGGTCCGATCTGAAATTCAAATGCCCAGAGCAGCTTAATGAGATCCCCGCAGAGATACGGCAGGGTGAGTAACAAAATATTTGATAAGTAAAAACATGGAAAAAAATTAGTGTACTGCATTGTATATATACCAGCAGTCACTGCGAATAATGAAAAAAGTATAGAAGGACAACGTGGTCGTGCGTAGTGCGCTGCAGTAATTTTGTTTCATGCTAGGCAACACCTCTAACTATTGACCCAAACAACTTAAGTGAAGGTATTCTAGTCATTATTGTTAATGGTGCTGGCCGTTCTCCCGTTTGTGTCAGGCAAATGCACTAGTTTGAAAGAAAGTACGC
>ONZH01026214.1:0-61580 GCA_900303285.1 Rhinella marina
AATTGTGTACTCCGTACACTGCTGCAATGTCAATTTTAAGTGCACAGGGAAAGGTGCCGCTTAAGGGAGTCTATTAAAAATACAAAACCATTAATGAAGTACAGGGTGGGCCATTTATATAGATACACCTAAAAAAATGGGAATGGTTGGTATATTAACTTCCTGTTTGAGGCACATTAGTATATGGGAGGGGGGGAAACTTTTCAAGATGGGTGGTGACCATGGCGGCCAAATTTGAAGTCGGCCATTTGGATCCAAACTTTAGTTTTTTCAATGGGAAGAGGTCATGTGACATCAAACTTATTGAGAATTTCACAAAAAAACATGGTGTGCTTGTTTAACGAAACTTTATTCTTTCATGAGTTATTACAAGTTTCTGACCACCTATAAAATGTGTTCAAAGTGCTGCCCATTGTGTTGATTGTCAATGCACCCTCTTCTCCACTCTTCACACACTGATAGCAACACCGCAAAATAAATGCTGCACAGGCTTCCAGTATCGTAGATTCAGTGCTGCACATCCGTATCTTCACAGCATAGACATTGCCTTCAGATGACCCAAAAGATAAAAGTCTAAGGGAGGTCAGATAGGGAGACCTGGGGGCCATTCAACTGGCCCACCATGACCAATCACTTTCCAGGAAACTGTTCATCTAGGAATGCTCGGACCTGACACCCATAATGTGGTGGTGCGCCATCTTGCTGGAAAAACTCAGGGAACGTGCCAGCTTCAGTGCATAAAGAGGGAAACACATCATCATGTAGCAGTTGAATGGCCCTCAAGGTCTCCCGATCTGTCCCCCTTAGACTTTTATCTTTGGGGTCATCTGAAGGCAATTGTCTATGCTGTGACGATACGAGATGTGACTATGGATACTGGAAGCCTGTGCTAGCATTTCTTCTGCGGTGTTGCTATCAGTGTGTGAAGAGTGGGAGAAGAGGGTTGTATTGACAACCCAACACAATGGGCAGCACTTTGAACACATTTTATAAGTGGTCAGAAACTTGTAAATAACTCATGAAAGAATAAAGTTACATTAAAACCAAGCACATCATTGTTTTTCTTGTGAAGTTCTCAATAAGTATGATGCGTCACATAACCCTCTTCCCATTGAAAAAACTAAAGTTGGATCCAAAATGGCCAACTTCAAAATGGCCACCATGGTCACCACCCATCTTGTGCCCATATACTAATGTGCAACAAACTGGAAGTTAATATTACCAACCATTACCATTTTAGGTGTATCCACATAAATGGCCCACCCTGTATATTACAAAATGTGTTTATAACATTAGTGACATTTTAACAAAAAGTTATTCAAAAGTTTACTTACTCTTTAACACCTTGCCGACCTAGGACGAGAATGCTCGTCCTAATATGGCATTACTTAACGCCCTAGGACGAGCATTCTCGTCCTAGGGTTAACGTGCTACTGCTGCACTGCTGCCGCAATCTGCAGCAGGGGCCCGGCTGATACTAACAGCCGGGCCTCTGCTGTATCCGCCAGCACCGGTGATTACACCGATGCCGGCGGATTAACCCCTTGTATGCCGCGGTCACGCTGACCGCGGCATACATGGCAATTGCTGCAGCTTTTTAAAGCCATCGAGTCCCCGTGAGGCGGTGGGGGGCCCAATGGTTGAGATGGAAGCCCCGATGCCTTGCCCAGAGGCATCGGGACTCCCATCTACGGAAGCCCAGGAGACCCAGCTCAGCCACAAAAAATATACATATTAGGTATCGCCACGTCCATAAAAACCTGCTTTATTAAAATATCACATGATCCAGCTCGCCCGGTCAACACCGTAAAAAATAAAAACTGTCTAAAAAAAGTAATTTTTTGTCACATTTCATCACAAAAAAATTTAATACCATGCGATCCAAAAAGTGTATGCCCCCAAAAATAGTACCAATCTAACCGTCATCTCATCCCGCAAAAAATGAGCCCCTACCCAAGACAATTGCCCAAAAAATAAAAAAAACTACAGCTCTCTGACTATGGAGACACTAAAACATGATTTTTTTTTGTTTCAAAAATGATATTATTGTGTAAAACTTAAATAAATAAAAATAAGTATACATGTTAGGTATCGCCACATCCGTAAAAACCTGCTCTACAAAAATATAGCATGATCTCTCCCCTCAGGTGAACACTGTAAAAAATAAAAAATAAAAACTGTCTAAAAAAAAGGCATTTTTTGTCAACATTTCATCACAAAAAAATGTAATACCAAGCGATCAAAAAAGCGTATGCCCCCAAAAATAGTACCAATCTAATCGTCATCTCATCCCGCAAAAAATGAGCCCCTACCTGAGACAATCGCCCAAAAAATAAAAAAAATTACAGCTCTCTGACTATGGAGACACTAAAATGTGATTTTTTTTTTGCGCTTCAAAAATATTGTGTAAAACTTAAATAAATAAAAAAAAGTATACATATTAGATATTGCCGCGTCCGTAACGACCTGCTCTATAAAAATATCACACGATCTAACCTGTCAGATGAATGTTGTAAATAACAAAAAATAAAAACAATGCCAAAACTGCTAGTTTTTGTTACCTTGCCTCACAAAAAGTGTAATATAGAGCTACCAAAAATCATATGTACCCTAAAATAGCACTAACAAAACTGCCAACTTATCCCGTAATTTTCAAAATGGGGTCAGTTTTTTGGAGTTTCCTACTCTAGGGGTGCATCAAATGTGACATGGCAACTTAAAGAGGCTCTGTAACTAGGTTTTAACCTATGTATTTAAATACATAGGTTAAAACCCCTTAACTTGTACATTTAAAACATACCTTTATTGCAGAGTACAGCGCAGCGGTTGTGCTGGAAAACAAACTTTAAACTGTATGTTAATGAGCCTTCGGAGCACTGGGGGGCGGGCTCTTTCTTCCTGAGCACCGCTTCTTCACCGCCCCCCCGGGGCCCGAGGCTCTCCCCCATGCCGAAGTCCACGCCCCTCTGGAAATAGATTGACAGCGCTAGACTGTTCGGCCTAGCGCTGAAATCCCGCGCCTGCGCAGTTAGATCTTGCCGGCGCATGCGCAGAAGCGCTTGCAGTGCCGAACACTGCAAGCGCTTCTATCCTTGTGCACACACGCCGTCACTTCGCTGAACCCGGAAGTGACGGCGCGCGCGTCTTATCAGCTGTTTGAGGGAGCGAGCGAGCGAACAGGGCGGTGGTCAGCGTCTGCGGGATCTTCCCCTGGTAAGTATATTTTCTCCCCCAGTTCCCTCTCTATTATGCTCCCACTATAACCAACAATTAGTTAATTTATAGGTGTGGATATTAATACTAATATCACACTGCCACCAATGATTTTTGAACTTGATGAATATTACATTATATTGTTCATGGCTGACAACCACATGCTTTGCCATTGCAGCGCATGTGGTTGTCAGTCACCACTAGCCACCACTGATTTTCTTCAACATTATACCTATTAAAAAGGGCAACAGCTTGCGCTGCCCCAGCGGCACATGCTGTTGCCCATGGCCACCACTGAAAAAAGGGGACATAAGCCCATAAGGGCAACAGCATGCACTGCCCCAGCGGCGCAGCCCCAGCGGCAGCCCCAGCGGCACATGCTGTTGCTCATGGCCACTGCCACCAATGAAAACGGGCGGCATAAGCCCATAAGGGCAACAGCATGCGCTGCCCCAGCGGGGCATGCTGTTGCCCGTGGCCACTGCCACCAATGAAAAAGGGGGGCATAAGCCCATAAGGTCAACAGCATGCGCTGCCCCAGCGGGGAATGCTGTTGCCCGTGGCCACTGCCACCAATGAAGACGGGGGCATAAGCCCATAAAGGCAACAGTATGCGCTGCCCCAGCGGGGAATGCTGTTGCCCGTGGGCCACTGCCACCAATGAAGACGGGGGGCATAAGCCCATAAGGGCAACAGCATGCGCTGCCCCAGCGGCGCATGCTGTTGCCCGTGGCTACTGCCACCTAGGGTTGTCACGATACCAGAATTTTGAGTTCGATACCGATACGTACAAAAGTATCACGATACTGATACGATACCTCGCCAAAATAAAGAAGAACCTATTAATGCCCACCCTGGCCCTTATCTGTGCGCCCCTCACCCCCCCCAGACCTTGCTTTTGACCCTGCTCTGTGCACCACCCTGGCCCTTTCAATGCAGCCCCTGGCTCTTATCTGCGCCCCTTTGGGCTGTGCCTACCTGGCCCCTGTCTGCCACCCCTGGGATCTGGCCCTTGTCTTTGTACGCCTCTTCCTGGTCTGCGCCCCTGGGCCCTTATCTGTGCCCCACTCCCTCTTTGTCTGTGCCTCTCTGGTTGTCGTCTCTGCTGCCCCGTGTGCGCCACCCTGGCCCTTATCTGTGCACCCCTCACCCCCCCCTTCCCCCCCAGGACCTTGCTTGTGACCCTGCCCCTTACCCCTTATCTGTGCGCCACTGGCCCTTTTCAGTGTAGCCCCTAGCCTTATCTTGGTCCCCCAGGCCTTGTTTGCACAGGTGTACTGTGACATCACTGTGTTTATTATCCCTGTACGGTGACATCACTGTGTTTATTATCCCTGTACAGTGACATCGCTGTGTGTATTATCCCAGTGCAGGAAGAG
This sequence comes from Rhinella marina, assembly GCA_900303285.1. Taxonomy (NCBI): domain Eukaryota; kingdom Metazoa; phylum Chordata; class Amphibia; order Anura; family Bufonidae; genus Rhinella; species Rhinella marina. Next base: position 4,593 of record ONZH01026214.1, read on the forward strand.
GTAAGTGGTCTGTGTTTGTGTGTTTGTTTTCTATTTTTCAGGGTCGTGAATGCAGAGGACTACGTCGGATTCGGTGGACTACGTCGGATCAGTTTTTTTTTTTTTTTTAAATAAAATGGTCAAACAGGGGTCTGGGGGAGTGTTTATTTCAATAAAATGTTTTATACTTGTGTGTGTGTGTATTTTTTTTTACAATACTACAGTTTTAGTAATTATGGCTATATCTACAGAAGGCCCTGATTACTAATACTGGGCTTAGTGCTTGCCGGTATGGCAGGCCAGCACTAACCCCAACATCTATTACCTCGGCACCCACCGCCACCAGGGGTGCCGGGAAGAGCCAGGTACCCGCAGGACCGGACCTTCTAAATTGAGGGTCTGGCTCTGGGGCGGCTGCAGGCTGGTACCATTAGGCTGGGAAGGGCCAATAACTGTGTCCCTTCCCACCCTGGTAGTGCCAGGCTGCTGCTGCTGGTTGTATCTGGCTGGTGAAGGAAAAAAGGGGGGAACCCCACGCCATTTTTTTTTCAAAAATGTCATTATTTTTTTTTTAAAAAAGGCGTGGGGTCCCCCCTTTTTTCCTTCACCAGCCAGATACAACCAGCAGCGGCAGCCTGGCACTACCAGGGTGGGAAGGGACACGGTTATTGGCCCTTCCCAGCCTAATGGTACCAGCCTGCAGCCGCCTCAGAGCCAGACCCTCAATTTAGAAGGTCCGTCCTGCGGGTACCCGGCTCTTCCCGACACCCCTGGTGGCGGTGGGTGCCGAGGTAATAGATGTTGGGGTTAGTGCTGGCCTGCCATACCGGCAAGCACTAAGCCCAGTATTAGTAATCAGGGCCGTCTGTAGATAGCCGTAATTACTAAAACTGTAGTATTGTAAAAAAAAAATACACACACCAGTATAAAACATTTTATTGAAATAAACACTCCCCCAGACCCCTGTTTGACCATTTTATTAAAAAAAAAAAAAAAAAAAGCTGGTCCGACGTAGTCCACCGAATCCGACGTAGTCCTCTGCATTCACGACCCTGAAAAATAGAAAACAAACACACAAACACAGACCACTTACCTCTTCCTGCACTGGGATAATACACACAGCGATGTCACTGTACAGGGATAATAAACACAGTGATGTCACCGTACAGGGATAATAAACACAGTGATGTCACAGTACACCTGTGCAAACAAGGCCTGGGGGACCAAGATAAGGCTAGGGGCTACACTGAAAAGGGCCAGTGGCGCACAGATAAGGGGTAAGAGGCAGGGTCACAAGCTAGGTCCTGGGGGGAAGGGGGGGTGAGGGGTGCACAGATAAGGGCCAGGGTGGCGCACACAGGGGGCAGCAGAGATGACAACCAGAGAGGCACAGACAAAGAGGGAGTGGGGCACAGATAAGGGCCCAGGGGCGCAGACCAGGAAGAGGCGTACAAAGACAAGGGCCAGATCCCAGGGGTGCAGACAGGGGCCAGGTAGGCACAGCCAAAGGGCCGCAGATAAGAGCCAGGGCTGCATTGAAAGGGCCAGGGTGGTGCACAGAGCAGGGTCAAAAGCAAGGTCTGGGGGGGGTGAGGGGCCCACAGATAAGGGCCAGGGTGGCATTAATAGGTTCTTCTTTATTTTGGCGAGGTATCGTATCAGTATCGAGTATCGTGATACTTTTGTACGTATCGGTATCGAACTCAAAATTCTGGTATCGTGACAACCCTAGGTGGCAGTAGCCACAGGCAACAGCATGCGCCGCTGGGCAGCGCATGCTGTTGCCCTTATGGGCTTATGCCCCCCGTCTTCATTGGTGGCAGTGGCCACGGGCAACAGCATGCCCCGCTGGGGCAGCGCATGCTGTTGCCCTTATGGGCTTATGCCCCCCCGTTTTCATTGGTGGCAGTGGCCACGGGCAACAGCATGCCCCGTTGGGGCAGCGCATGCTGTTGCCCTTTATGGGCTTATGCCCCCCGTTTTCATTGGTGGCAGTGGCCATGAGCAACAGCATGCGCCGCTGGGGCAGTGCATGCTGTTGCCCTTATGCGCTTATGCCCCCCTTTTTCATTGGTGGCAGTGGCCACAGGCAACAGCATGCGCCGCTGGGGCAGCGCATGCTGTTGCCCTTATGGGCTTATGTCCCCTTTTTTCAGTGGTGGCCATGGGCAACAGCATGTGCCGCTGGGGCAGCGCAAAGCTGTTACCCTTTTTAATAGGTATAATGTTGAAGAAAATCAGTGGTGGCTAGTGGTGACTGACAACCACATGCGCTGCAATGGCAAAGCATGTGGTTGTCAGCCATGAACAATATAATGTAATATTCATCAAGTTCAAAAATCATTGGTGGCAGTGTGATATTAGTATTAATATCCACACCTATAAATGAACTAATCGTTGGTTATAGTGGGAGCATAATAGAGAGGGAATTGGGGGAGAAAATATACTTACCAGGGGAAGATCCCGCAGACGCTGACCACCGCCCTGCTCGCTCGCTCGCTCCCTCAAACAGCTGATAAGACGCGCGCGCCGTCACTTCCGGGTTCAGCGAAGTGACAGCGCGTGCGCACAAGGATAGAAGCGCTTGCAGTGTTCGGCACTGCAAGCGCTTCTGCGCATGCGCCGGCAAGATCTAACTGCGCAGGCGTGGGATTTCAGCGCTAGGCCGAACGGTCTAGCGCTGTCAATCTATTTCCAGAGGGACGTGGACTTCGGCATGGGGGAGAGCCTCGGGCCCCGGGGGGCGGTGAAGAAGCGGTGCTCAGGAAGAAAGAGCCCGCCCCCCTTGCTCCGAAGGCTCATTAACATACAGTTTAAAGTTTGTTTTCCAGCACAACCGCTGCGCTGTACTCTGCAATAAAGGTATGTTTTAAATGTACAAGTTAAGGGGTTTTAACCTATGTATTTAAATACATAGGTTAAAACCTAGTGACAGAGCCTCTTTAAACTTTTTCCAGTGAAATCTGCCCTGGCGTTCCTTTCCTTCTGTGCCCTGCCGTGTGCCTGTACAGCAGTTTACGATGACAAATGGGGCCTTTCTGTAAACTACAGAATCAGGGTAATAATTACTGAGTTTTGCTTGGCAGTTAACCCTTGCTTTATTCTCAGAATAAAATGATTCATATGGAAAATCTGCCAAAAAAGTGAAATTCTGAAATCTTGGCTACATTTTCCTTTAATTCTTGTGGAACACCTAAAGGGTTAATAACATTTGTAAAATCAGTTTTGAATACCTTGAGGGGTGTAGTTTCTAAAATGGGGTCATTTTTGGGTGGTTTCTATGATGGAAGCCTCACAAAGTGACTTCAAACCTGAACTGGTCCTTAAAAAGTGGGTTTTGGAAATTTTGTGAAAAATTTCAAGATTTGCTTCTAAATTTCTAAGCCTTCTAACGTCCCAAAAAAATAAAATGTAATTTTCAAAATGATCCAAACCTGAAGTAGACACATGGGGAATGTAAAGTCATAACTATTTTTGGAGGCATTACTATGTATTTTAAAAGTAGAGAAATTGACATTTGGAAATTTGCAAACTTTTCTAAATTTTTGGTAAATTTGGTATTTTTTTATAAATAAGAATGAAAAGTTTTGACTCAAGTTTACCACTGTCATGAAGTACAATATGTGACGAGAAAACAATCTCAGAATGGCCTGGATAAGTAAAAGCGTTCTAAAGTTATCACCACATAAAGTGAGACATGTCAGATTTGCTAAAAATGGCCTGGTCCTTAAGGTGAAAAATGGCTGGGTCCTTAAGGTGTTAAGCAAAAGAAGTTTAAAAGGAATAATAAATAGAATTACATATAATGACATGATTGCTGTTATTTTCAGTATTGCAGTATTTCAATACAATGTATCTCAATTCAGCTAGTACAATCCTCTCTGTGCATATTCAGGATATATTTGAGTTTACTATTTATAACATAGTCAATTAATCGATCAAATATTTGGGTGGTAAATAGTGAGTTGTTCAGTCATGTGTATCAAGTACAGTATGTATAGAGACAACTTCACAACAAAACATATATACAATAGAAGTTATATATAGCAGAGTTATACTGTATAAATGACATTCACTTTGTTGTTTCTATAGCCAATACTGAAGAGAACACATCTCAGTCTAAACAAAGGGCCACAAAAAAGCGTTCACCTACAAATTCAAAGAAGAAGCCAAAGAAACCAGAGGATGACACAGATGGTGAATAATGTGGTCCTACCATAGGGAAAATAAACTTGTGCAGTATATATTCTGTTACTTGCTATGTATACATAAAGACAGACAGACTTGGCTTGTTATTTTAGGCTTATATGATCTTCAAGAACATTTTACTCTTGAATATCCTGATTCGGTAGCTAACAAGCCATGAGTATCACACTGTGTTCAGCTCTCCATGAAATAGATTAGAGCACACTGGTAACCACTGAGTTGCCTTTTTCAACATATATATATATATATAGATACAAGAGTATTGGAAATACTATATTGATTTGATAAAAACTGATAGGAATCAATTACTACATGATCATGGAAATTGATTTTTTTTAGAAGATTCAGACATTCAGAAGAACTAAAGACAATTCATGTAAAATACTTGGTGTGTGGGATGAGTATTGGTTTTAACAAGTATTTGTTTCTTGTTTTTCTGTAAAAGATCCTTCTCAGAACCCATCACCATCAGACAAAAAGAAAAAGAAACCCGATTCCAAAGAACCGAACAAGAAAAAGGCCAGGCCTACAGATGGTGATGGTAAGAAAAACATTCATGTATCTAGTTATTCTGGTACTGAAAAGATCCAAATATTTAGATCACAATAACATATAATATAATGTAGTATTAGGCAAAATACCTTCATGTGATGAGGTGATGAGGTGAGTGCTGTTCTTATTTGTTTTCTGCTTATCTGAAAAGATCTGTCTGAAAACCCATCAGACAAAGGGAAAAAGAAGCCTAATTCCAAAGAACCAAACATGAAAAAGGGCAAGCCTATAGATGAAGATGGTGATGGTAAGAAAAACATTTATGGAATACAGTACCATGTACTAACCAAGTCATTGTTGTACTAAAGGGGTCAAACATTTATATAATATACATAATATGATCAAATAAAAGGTATTATTTTGCACAAATCCCTTGATGCTACATGTGTAGGTTATGTATGGAACAGTATCACATGCTGAGCCCGTATCATACACAGTGGGTGTCAGCTGTTTAATACAGTTGACACCCACTGAAAATGACCAGGATCAGAGATAACTAATACATTTTATTTATTCCTTCAGATACTGCATTATCTAATCAGTTAGAATGGGTTCCCTTGCCTTCATTTAGAACCCTACTGCAAAGTTGCCACTGGGGTTCGTTTTGTGAAAGCTCCCATGCCTGACACAGCAAATTGCCTGTTAAGCCATGCTTTGGGCAAGGCTGAATAGGTGAATACCTATAGACTGCAATAGTAGACCATTGCCGTCTATGATATAAGCGATTGAACAATTGCAGGTTAGAGTCCCCTAAGGAAACTAAAAATGTTAAAAAAAAAGTTTTAAAAAATGTAAAAAACAGAAACATTTTAAAAATGCAAATGTCTATTAAATTATAAATGTATTTATCCCATATGGTAAATACCATAATGGAAAGAAAAATCAAAATTGCAGAATTGTAATTTTTTTGGTCACTTTCTCACCACAAAAAAATTTGAATAAAAAGTGATCAAAAGGCCATATATATTAATAAACACTACAGGTAATCTCACCAGAAACAAGCCATCAAAGGGGTCTGTAGATGGAAATAAAAAAAGTTATGAGTGTCAGAATATGGCAATGCAAATACATTTTTTTCAAAGGTTTTGATCTTTTACTAGTAGTAAAACATAATAAAAACTCTATAATTTTTTTTTGATCCTGTAATAAGGTTGTCATGTCATTTGTGGCACATATGGAACACTGAAAACAAAATCCCAAAAACAATCGCAGAATTGTGGCCTTTTTTTCAGTTTCTTTCAGGTTTTTTTTCCGTTTTTCAATAAACAATATTGTAAATTAAATGGTGTCATTAAAAATCCCTCTATGGTTATGTGAAACGGGAGGAATAATGGAAAAAAATGTTGGAATGATATTTAGCGTTTATATGTTAATGCATCTTACAAAAATGACAGCAGTGAAGGAGGATTGTAAATATTTTTACCACATTTATGATCTATGATAAATAGCTATTATATTTTATGCAAATGATTTGCATTGATATAGCTATATAAAAAGTAAACTCTTTGTTTTAATAAAGGGGCTTTCTCATGTTATAAAGTTGATTACATATGCCTATACTTTATGATAGGTGGTATTCCTCTGGGACCCTAATGAATCCTGAGAATGAAGTGGTGCAGTAATAGTTAAGTGCTCTGTCCTCTTCTATGTTTTTCCTGCACCCCTGGCCAGGGCACCAATCTGTAGGGGAAAAATAGTAAAGGGGTTCAGTGCTTAACAAACACTGCATCCCCTTCATTTTCAGTGTTGTAGAGATATATGTGCGAACTGAATGAAAACAAGTGTAGGGTTAGCCGTCACGGAGTCTGTTGTAGAGATATACCATCTTTTTATAAGATGGGAAACTCTTTGATTAGAATTCTTATCCAGTGATGTTGGCAATAATTGTGTTTTGATTTGAAACCATGAGAGGAAAATTGTAATGACATCTGAGTTTTCTACCAGATCCAGCAAAACTTGGAAAAGGAAAGAGCCCTAAAAAGAAGCCTAATCCAAAAGGAAATACAAAACTAAAAAAGAAGATTGACTCAGAAGAAGAAAGACAAGGTAATAAAGGGTTAGGTTTTTTTTTTTTTTTTTTTTATGAAAACCATGTATAAAAGAGATAGTAGCAAGTTTTGTAATTTCACAAATTTGGGAAATAGCCTATTTTTGTAGTGGCCAACCTATTTCACTAATGGAGACTCAGATGTAGTCCTTAACTCCATAAATAAATAGGAGTTTCTATATTTCTTGTTCACTATAAAAGAGGGTGACAGTGCACATGGATAATAGGAGGCAGGGACTATTGGTTGATCACGTAGGCTGCCTGTTCTCCCTGATGAATTAGGAAGTGTAAGATGGCAGCTTTACACAATACATGCAATTACATTTGTAACTTTTGCTATTTTATTTAATCAATCATTTTAGAAACAGTGGAGAGTGCATTCTCAAGTTCTTCCCAGTCATCATCTTCACATACTAGAAGTAAATCAACCAGAAGGTTAACAGGCAAAAACAAGAAAAAACTTAAAGACAAAAAGAAGAAGATTCCTGGTAAGAAAGGGCATACATCGTGGTCACATACACCATAGCTTTACTTGTAATAATCATATGGGAATGCATCTACATTTTTTATAAAAAAGGAAATGCTAGATGTACAAGTGCATCTCAATAAATTAGAATATCATCAAAAAGTTTTTTTTTCAGTAATTCAATTCAAAAAGTGAAACACATATATTATATAGAGTCATTACAAACCGAGTGAACTTTTTCAAGTGTTTATTTCTGTTAATGTTGATGATTATGGCTTATAGCCAAGGAAAACCCAAAAGTCATTATCTCAGAAAATTAGATTATTATATTAGACCAACTGTACATTTTTTTTAAACACAGAAATGTTGGCCAAATGAAAAGTATGTCCAGTAAATGCACTCAATACTTGGTTGGGGCTCCTTTTTCATGAATGACTGCATCAATGCGGCGTGGCATGGAGGCGATCAGCCTATGGCACTGCGGAGGTGTTATGGAAGCCCAGGTTGCTTAGATAGCAGCCTTCAGCTCCTCTGCATTGTTGGGTCTGGTGTCTCTCATCTTCCTCTTGACAATACCCCTTAGATTTTCTATGGGGTTAAGGTCAGGCGAGTTTGCTGGCCAATCAAGCACAGTGATACTGTGGTTATTAAACCAGGTATTGGTACTTTTGGCAGTTTGGACAGGTGCCAAGTCCTGCTGGAAAATAAAAATTCCATCTCCAAAAAGCTTGTCGGCAGAGGGAAGCATTAAGTGCTCTAAAATTTCCTGGTAGACGGCTGCACTGACTTTAGTCTTGATAAAACACAATTGACCTACACCAGCAGATGACGTGGCTCCCCAAACCATTACTGATTGTGGAAACTTCACACTACACCTCAAGCAGACTCTGGGACCTTGATTTCCAAATAAAATGCAAATTTTACTTTCATCTGAGAACAACACCTGAGCAACAGTCCAGTTCTTTTTCTCCTTGGCCCAGGTAAGACGCTTCTGGCTTTGTCTATTGGTCATGAGTGGCTTGACACATGGAATGCGACACTTGTAGCCCATGTCCTGGATACGCCTGTGTGTGGTGGCTCTTGAAGCACTGACTCCAGCAGCAGTCCACTCCTTGTGAATCTCCCCCAAATTTAGAAAAGGTCTTTTCTTAACAATTCTATCAAGGCTGCGGTTCTCCCTGTTGCTTGTGTACCTTTTTCTACCACCCTTTTTCCTTCCACTCAACTTTCCATTAATATGCTTTGATACAGCACTCTGTGAACAGCCAGCTTCTTTAGCAATGACCTTTTGCGGCTTAGCCTCCTTGTGGAGTGTGTCAATGACAGCCTTCTGGACATCTGTCAAGTCAGCAGTCTTCCCCATGATTGTGTCGCCTACTGAACCAGGCTAAGGGACCTTTTTAAAGGTTTAGGAAGCCTTTGCAGGTGTTTTGGGTTAATTATTCTAATTTTCTGAGATAATGCATTTTGGGTTTTTCTTGTCTGTAAGACAATCATCAACATCAACATAAATAAACACTTGAAAAAGTTCACTATGTTTGTAGTGACTCTATATAATAATATATGTTTCACTTTTTGAACTGAATTACTGAAAAAAAACCTTTTTGATGATATTCTAATTTATTGAGATGCACTTGTATACTATTTTAACATTTATTTTTTTTCTTTAACTAGACATACCAGAAGATCCATTAATGCCACCAAAAACAAAAAAAGACAAAGGGTCACCTCCAACCCCTGTACCCACATTTAAAGATGATGGCTCTGGAGATGATGGCAGTGGAATGGACTTTTTGTCAACAACTACCCCAACAACAACTTTGATGGTCCACTCAACAACCCCAGTATCACAGAGTACGAGGGAAACAAATCAGACTGAAGGCACAGTAAATCCATTGATGTCAACAACAAAAAATCCTGATGTAACTTTAGACAATGGAAGATCTACTACACCGAATATTCTGCCAACCAAAGAAGGACCTGAAAAAACTACAAATGTGATGAATGCCTCCACTCAAAGTCCAACAGCAGAGGATACAACCACAGGAAAAGTCATGACAACAGATACTCCACTTCAACAAAGTAAGAATCTTAAATATACAACTGCAATTAATGATTTGGGAGCACAAGCTATTGTAACACATACTGTAGCTGGAAAAATAAATGAGGTAACCACAGTGTCATCACCAGATGATGGATCTACTGTGAAACAGCTGGACAATGATACTGTAGGCAAAGACATAACTAGTTCTGTGAATCCTCCAAGTTTGGTGGAGAAGGCTGCAACAGAAAGAATTGATGGTGAAAAAGGTATAGAAAGTACATTAACCCCAAGAATTACACAACTTAAAACAGACAGTGTATCAAATAATGAGACACCTGAAGAAGCAAACAAGGAAATCTTACCATATCATATAACTAGATATAATACTGCAGAATCAACAGCAAGAACATCCATAGTTGTTGAAAGCACAGCCAATACAGTGTCTGAAAAAGGCAATGCAGAAGATATTAAATCTACAATGGAAGAAATGAGAGGATTTGTACAAACAACTCTATCAGGAGTAAACAAGCAGTTGATCAATCCTGAAGTCACACAAACACCCACACAAAATGTAACAATGCAGAAAATGCAATTAACTAAAGAGAACAAATCCCCTTCTGTAGAACCTGGTTCCACCAACATATTTAACATGGCTACAGAACCTACCGATACTGAACATAAATTAAGTACAACAGTTTTAGATGAAATGCATAAAACTGAACATTTCTATACTTTAGCTGAGGCACAAGGTTTGACTGAAGGTTCATATGATTTACCACCTGCTACCACTGATGCAACAGAATATGCTTCTAATCGATTGCTGGTTTCTGCTAGAGCATTTCATATGACCCCTTCCAATGATGCATCTTCACCAGATTATTCTAGAGTTTCAACAGATATCAGTTCGGAAAGCTCTACATGGAAAAGATTGAAGGACAGCATAATTCCTACAGAAATAAATGCAAATAATATTTTAAGTACTTTGATAACAACAGAGCCAAGTCAAGAGCCAAAAACTGAAACAAACAGAAATACCCATAGAGAGGAAAAGATGAGCACGCCAGACATACTGGATAATGTAGAAACAACCCCATCCAAGCAACCAACTTATACTGGAGCTCAAAATATCAATGAAAAGCAAACTACATCACAGTCAATAGGCAAAGTGTTACCTGACACCACCCCTGCTAGTAGCAATTTAAATACAGCACCATCAATAGTTGATACGATAATCACAGAGTCTGAACGCCTCAGCAAGACCACAGCAAAAAACATGTCAAACAATGGTTTTAGTGCAGCAAGTTCAGAGCAATCTAAGTCAATGACTGAGGAAATGCACTTACCAACAGTCAGGGAACTACATTCAACATCTGAAACGTTGATGGAAGACCAAACGTTTGTTCATACAACATCCATGCAAACCACATCAACACAGAGTACAGGGAAAACAATAGGAAGAGAAATTACTAAGGGTACTGTCACTGACATCACTGCTACAATAAGTCTAACAGATGTTAAAACAAGCTCTGATGTAGCAATAACTGAAAGTACAGTACAGAGCAGGTCTGAAAGTGATTCCACTACTGAAAAGACAATACCAATTAGTTACACATCAATTGTTACCGCATCTGCAGAAGCTGAAAAAAGTACAATTATGTTACATAGTGCTCCACTTCCAATAGAGTTAAGTACTCATGAGGCACCAATGGAAGTATCTGAGGAAAACATACCAGGAACTAACACACATCCATCCACTGTCACATTGTCTAAAGATGTCACAGTTTCAGATGTGGGGCCTATAGGGACCACATTGAATATTGTAGAAACAATTCCAGATGAGCTGTCAACATTTACCGAAGCTCCAAATGTTAATGGGAAGCAAAATATATCAGAATCAATAAGTGACATATTCCCTGACACTATAGATCCAGTGGCCACCACTGCGAGTATCAACAGAAATACAGCACCATCAACAGCTAATACAAGAATCACAGAGTCTGAAAGCCTCAGTGAGACCACAGCAGAAAACATGTCAAACAATGCTTTCACTGCAGCAAGCTCAGAGCAATCTAAATCAGTGACCGAGGTGACAACCTTAACTACAATGAGGGAGGTGCAGTCAACATCTGAGACACCGAGAGAGGAACAAACATCAGTTGATGAAACATCCGTAAAAAACACATTAACACGGAGTACAGGGCAAACTGTAGGAACAGAAATGACTAAGGAGATGGTCAGCGACTTCATTAAAACTGTAGGTCCAACAGAGGTCAAAACAAGCTCTGACATGGCTATAACTGAACAAACAACACAGAGCAAGTCCGAGAGTGATTCCACTACTGAAAGGACCAATAAGTACACAACTATTGTTATCACATCTGCAGAAGCTGAAAAAAGTACACTTATGTTACATAGCGCTCCACTTCCAATGGAGTTAAGTACACAGGAGACACAAATGGAAGTATCTGATGAAAACATACCAGAAACTGACACGCATCCATCCACTGTCTCAATGTCTAAAGATGTCACAGTTTCAGATGTGAGACCTACTAGGACCACACTGAATAATGTAGAAACAATTCCAATTGAGCCATCAACTTTTACTGAGGCTCAAAATGTTAATGAAAAGCAAAATACATCAGAATCAATAAGTGACATATTTCCTGACACTATAGATCCAGTGGCCACCACTGCGAGTATCAACAGAAATACAGCACCATCAACAGCTAATACAAGAATCACAGAGTCTGAAAGCCTCAGCGAGACCACAGCAGAAAACATGTCAAACAATGCTTTCACTGCAGCAAGCTCAGAGCTATCTAAATCAGTGACTAAGGTGACAACCTTAACTACAGTGAGGGAGTTACAGTCAACATCTGAGACACCGAGGGAGGAACAAACATCAGTTGATGCAACATCCGTTAAAAGCACATTAACACAGAGTACAGGGCAAACTCTAGGAACAGAAATTACTAAGGAGACTGTCACTCACATCATTAAAACTGTAGGTCCAACAGAGGTCAAAACAAACTCTGATATGGCTGTAACTGAACATACACTGAGTCAAATTGTAAGTGTGACAGCAGAAAGTAAGTCTTTAACAGAATCTATTACAAACCATATAGGAACACTTGCCACTGACATAACACAAATGATAGAGTCTATGGAAAGAATAGGTACTGAACCCTTACTGACATCTTCTGTACCAAACAGTCTTAAAAATGGTTATTCCCCTAGTGAAGGTCCTGACGGAAATGATGTTAAGATGACAACATATTCTAGTAAAATAACTACTAAATCACAAACTGGAGACATTTTGAACGAGATCCTTAGTCCAACAAGTCTAAGTAATGTAGATTTCATTACTAAAAAGACAACAGCAGAAGCTGAAAAAAGTACAACTCAGTTACACAACACTCCCCTTCCAGTAGTGTTCAGTACACATAAAACACCAAGGGAAGAAGATGTTGAAAACATACATTTCACAAATTTCACATTGTCTAAAGATGCCACAGTTTCACCAGGTGTGAGTCCTACAAGTACCATACATAAGACCACAGATATACTGGTAGGAACTCTATTAACTGGCACAGCAAACACAGAGAAATCCCCTACACAAAGTATAATACCCTCACCTACAAGTGTAGAAGTAAGCGAAGGTACAAAGTCAACAGAAGCTCACCCAACTCACACCAAAACTACAGAAGTAGATAATAAAACAGTTTCACAATTTACTGTAACGGGACCTGATGAAAAGCAAGCTACATACATGCTCTCAACTGTAGTAGAAGGCTTGTTGACAACAGTTGAGACTGTGGAATCTCTCTCAGTGGAAAGAACCCATCTTGCACATACATCTAAAGACAATATAATTACATCTAACACAACACAAGCACTGCAGACCACAGACAACACTAAACAACAAAACACAGGTGACATTCAGTCGACTGTATTTCCCAGTCAAAAAACTGCAATATATTTATCCACAACTGAAGATGATATAGAAAAAGGAAAAGGTACCACATCAAGTGAAAGCAGTCATCATTTATCTTCCAGCAAGCAAACATTTCCTCTTACTACAGCACCAACAAACAGTAATAATATTTATAGCACTGCATTCTCTGATAAAGACGTTTCCGTTTCAGAAATTAAGACAACAAATGGAAAACAGACAGAGAGAATGTATGAAAGCTCCCAAACACCAAAAGATGCTACAATGGAGAAAGAAAGCTTAGCTAGAACCACCATGCAAACTCTATTGCTGTCAATTACTACAGACCACCATAATGGTGGTTCTACATACCCTACTTCATTACCCAATGACTTAAAGACAGATCAAATAGTATCATCTACAGTAGAAGAATTTAATAATCCTACAGTATCACTTACCAGTGATATTGATTATACTCCAAAAGATCCCAATGAAACAGAGCACGAGAAGCAAACAATAAGTGCACAAACTGTAAAAGACTCAACAACTATCACATTAATGGGAATTACAGATATTCAATTTAATTTAGCTACATCAGACACACCAACACCCTCAGATGTTTCAGAATACCAAAAGCCAGATGTGTCACCTACAAATTCATTGCTTAAAAAAGAAACTAAAGAACCTCTAAAGGAAATATTTTCTAGTGTAATGCCAGGTGATGGCACATCAAGTGTAAAAGCACCATTAACATTTAGCCAAATAGATAAGTCTATAGAAATCACATTGATTAATGTAAAAGAACAGCCTACACAATTAATTGATGGAACTAGCACAAAGTTTCCATCTTCTGATGAGATAACTCATTCTCAATCTATCACCAAAGGGGATGACAAGATTGTCACTGGAAAAGTAGGTTTAAGTGAGTTTCCAATTATGACAATACCAAACAGAAATAATGAATTGCAGCAAACAACACATCAAGTACTAGTTGAAACACAAGAAACAGTAGACTTAACTAAAGTAAAAACATCAATGTACTATATAAGGCCCACTGAAGACCTATTAACTAGTTCTGACAGTATGAAAAGTATAACAGTAACCACTCTAATGCCAAAAGAAACATTCACACATAGCATATCCAGCTCTTCTCCATTTTTTGCCAAAACAACACAGATACAAAAAGATACTGCAGCACGTACAGCAACTGGAACAGTGCATGCAACCCAATGGCCACACACTGAGTTTAGCACAGAGTTACATTCTACAAATGTAACTGACCCATCATTATCCAGTGGCACTATTGCTAGTAGAATGACCAAAGAGGAAACAAGCACTACTCTACCAATTGTGACAAATGATAAACCTATGCTAACCCCTGTTGGAACGAATGCAGTAGCAGAAGGTACTGAAAAACTGCCATTAAGTAAAGAACAGATGTCAACAATTACTAAAGTTCCTATATTGTTTAGTACCCAAGACAGTGAGGAAACAAGTCTAATTTCAAGAATGTCTTTGTCAGGAACAATGAACCATGCATTTATGTCAAATGAAGATACTATAAATCCTGTGTTGGTTACAGGGGATACCAATGCAGAAATGGAAACTAGCATCTCCACAATAGTTGCAAAACAACACATTGCCACTACTGAGGATGCTAAAGTTCTAACTACTGTATTGGATAAAGATTCCAGTGCTGACCAATCAAACTATGTGACGAGGAATGCAGAAGGAATTTTCATAATGACAACTGAAAAAAACAAATCTTTGACAACACAACTCAGTAGCCAAGGAGATGCAGCTACTAATGCCACTTCTTCAACAGTAGACCTGACAAAATCCACTGTAGCCACAACAGACAAGGATACATCAATGTCCACATCTTTTAAATTGTTAGACAAATATTACACAACTGGAGGGACTACAGATTCTTCTAGAGCCAAGACATTGTCTATTATGGACACCACTAAAGCTCAGGGTTTACACATAGGGGAAACAAATAATGAAAACGAACAAGTAACCAGTGAACCTACTGAAGCGTTTTCAGCCACAAGAAAGGACCACTTACTGAGTACTCTTCTTGATATAGATACTAGCAGAATAAGGAATGCTTATGGGCTAACACCACTTGATAGCTCAGTAAGTCCAAAGTATTCACCACTTCCTTATATCACAAGCAGAAAACATGGATTTCAAGGTATTAGCACTAGTAGGCAAGGTTGGGGTGGTAGCACTGACCAAAATGTCCCTATAAATGTAGTTTCTGACAAAAAATTTACAAGCACATCATACATGAATTTATATGACCCTTCTTTTAATTTTACAGTGAGCACATTGAAAACTCCCCAGGATCAAAGCACAGCCGATTCTAGTGATATAACTCACATAACAGTCTCTGGAGAACTCCAGGAAACCACAAATACACTGTCCTTTAATAGCAAACCAGTGGATCCAACAAAACATACACTTCCTATCACTTATGATGGTAAATATATAACTTTTAAACAATCCACTGGTACATGGCACAATGCAAATGTGCCTTCTGAATTTACAGATAACCCACTTGACCAAAGCACTGGCTATTTCATGGCACATACTAATATAATGCCTTTCTCTACCACAGCTACAACACAGAAAAGAAAACAAGCACAAACCAAGGAAACAATAGCCTACAGTGATATCCCAGTGATTACAGAATCAACTACACAGCATTCAGATCACACTACAAAAACCACTACAAAAGAGCTAAGTACTGAACCACAGCAGAAACCGACAACAGAACAATTGGTCAAAGTAACAGAAAAACCTGAAGATGAATCTGAGATTTCTACAACAATGAGCACTGGTAAAGACAGACCAACTCCAACCAAAAGTATTGTTGTTCAAACCACTAAACATACAGATGAGGATGACATCGAGATGTCCATGCGTTCAACAAAAAGACCATACCCTAGAGGTTTTCCTACATACAAACCAACGGAACCTGAAGAGATGGAGAATACTAAATCCACCAAGCCTTCCACAACTAACCAATATCATGTTTGTGATTTGCTGAAAGATGAAGCAATTAAACTGAGAATATCAGATGATGACCTTCAACGTATCATTGAAATATGTACTGAGATGCAGCAACAGTATCCACTTGTAAGTACACTATCTCCAGATGTAAAGCAGCCCGATACAGATGATAGAAATATACCCGCCAGCTACCCACATCCGATAACACCTAACTGGAACCAACAACCAGGAACAAGAATCATTCAGATAGTGGAGGAAATATATCGGAGGATGAATAGTTCCCCAGTGACAAATATCACAGTAGTACATGGCTACACGATACATAAGCCATCAAAATGGTTATTGCTGCTTAATAAAATCAAAAGCTCAAATGGTAAGTACAATCTCTCATTACTGTATTCATTTCTCATGTCATTACTGTCTCATTACTGTCTCATTTCATCATGTATTCCAAAAAGCATCAATTGAATCAGTATTCAACTTTTAGAGTTTTCAGTGTGTAGAAGGCATCAAAATATGAAATATAAATATGTATCTGGCTGAAATGCATTCTTCTGTACCAGTTAACAGAAGTACAGATGACTAGCATTACTAGTATTCATTATATTCACTTTCCACACACACTCAGCCACTATCAGTCCCAAGTTCAGAGCTTAGTTCATAGGAGTCTGGAGAGCATACAGCACAATGCTCCTCATATGAAAGGGGGCATGGCACCCCAGAAACATGAACATGTGACTTAGGTTTAAATGAGGAGCTGTGGAACTTAATTAATATTCTGAGATTGTTAACCACAGAAAAGTCTGTACTGAATGCAACTGTTTATACTTCATATATCCATCATATCCTTTGTGTTACTGAGATGCTAATTTTGCTTAACAGGTAAGACTTGGTTTACATAGCATCATGAATTCTGTTTATAATTGGGGAATAATAGAGGCAAACTTTGATGAACCCAATGCCATCAAAACACTGTAAAAGGGTGACAACAGAGTCCCTGATGGAGACTCTCAACACAAACAGAGCACAATACTATTTCCTCATCTTTTTTAATTACTCATGATTCTATGAATCTTGCTGCCATTTAACACCATGGGGGAAATTTATTAAAACTGGTGTAATTTAGTTGCCCATAGCAACTAATCAGATCCCACGTTAATTTTTGAAAAGAGCTCTCAAAAATGAAAAATGGAATCGGATTGGTTGCTATGGACAACTAAGCCAGTTTTCCTTTACACCACTTTTGATAAATTTCTCCCATTGTTTTCTGGTGGTGTTTTTCCTGAATGTGTGCGCACGACATGCCTATTTTCCTTTTGTGTACAGTTTGGCATATTAAATTCTTTATTAATTAAAGAATATCCCTATACTATAGACTGTTCTGCCCGTCTTGACTACACATACTGTATTTCTCTTTTTACATTGTTACAACTGGAACAAGAGCATCAAAATGTGCCAGATGCCTCACTCTCCCATTTTAATCCTATGTCAAGTAACATAACAATTTTGTCATAAATATGAATTAAAAAAGAATAGTAAGTGGCTCACCCCTGAGAAGACCAGTGGATTCGGGGTGCTCTAGTCCCAGCGCATTTTTTACCCAGCGCCTTTTTTTTTAAAAGCAGTAATTAGAGACACTGGTAATACAAATTTAGATGGGACGGGCACACCCTTATCTGGTGAATATATATGAGGTTATGGGTGTCATTCGACAGAGATTGATCTCATTTCACCAAATAAATTTATTATACACAGAATAGAATAAAGTAACAAATGCTACTAATAAAATAGGTAAAAAGTAAAAATAAAATTAAAATATTAATAGTATATGTCCTCCTGGTTTGGGGCTCCTGGAATCGCAAAAGAATTGTGTGAATGACCACAAAATGATATAGAATGAAATATAATGCTTGAATGGCTTAAAACAGCTGTAATCATATGTCTGAGCTCAGTATCCAGGTTGCGGTGGTAGATGGAATATAAAAGTCAATTCAAAGCCTATTCCCAACAGTTTCAACTTATCTTCACACAAGTAAATAGTTCTAAGGGTACCAATGTACGTTACCAGTCCGGGTACCGTTGCTCTGTGCCGAACGCCCGCTCCAAGGTACACCATTCGAGGCTTGAACGGGCCTCCTGCGTGCGTTCTCCTCCCAGCCAAGTGGATCACACCTAGTCTGTGTGAGCCTGCTGCGCGCGCTGTTTCTGCTCCAAATCAGCGTCCCACGTGGGTACCTGTTAGTGCTGAGTTAGCGTTCTGTGGATGTACTCCGTCTGTAGCGCTATGCTATGAGCGCAGCAAACTGCCAGTGAATGCTCATTTCTTTCCAAGGAGATAATTATAATGATGATTTTAGCGTTGTGTCTCCTTTTGTATAGATCATTTGTAGAGACGTCTCAAACAAAATTAGCAGGTCTTAATTGTGGTAACCAGACGCGTTTCGGGGTCTATAATACATATACTGCCCCTTCCTCAGTGGTGAATAGACCTGCTTATCTTTGGGGGTTTTATACTCTTTTAGTATTTTGTTGGGAGGAGTTATCTTTGGTATTTAGTCGGTTGCCCGGAAAATCTGGCACGGATATTTGGCTTCTTCTCCTCTTAATGCATATCAGATATTTTCTGTTCATAGTATAAATATATATCAACTTTTTCAGTCCATGATATACATCACAATGGGCTCAAAACAAGTCTTCTGGCTGTATGTTTCTCATTATGTAACAGGAAAATTTAGATATTCCTCATGATTAAATAAATATATAAATAGAAATAAAAATAAAAATATATAGATATGTCTTGTGCCATTGTGGTGATGGCCAATATAGATAAAAAGTTATGGTCATGGCCGACATATACAAAATGAAAACATAATAAAAAATAGAATAAAAGATGAAAATTGAAACATAATGAAATAAGCCTGTACCTAGTGATACATAAACATTGATGTACATAGAAAATATATAAAGCATATAAAAAAATATATAAAAAATGTATTTATCTTAGAGGTATATATAGTGTACTCCAAATTTCTATCTGGCAGGACTGGGCTTTCAAAGGTGTCTATATTATCATGGCTGCTTGAGAAAAGTCTCATTGAGAAGACTGAAATGTCGCTGCTCTGGTAAAATAAACTACTCTTTTTCTTAGCACAAATTTTTGGTGGTGCTGTGGAATTTATTGTTTTTATATTATCATGGATATATGTCAGGATTTCTACAGGAAATATATAGATTCACATATAGCACCTATCCATTGTTTTCAATGTCCCATCTCTTTGTTTCTGTGTTTACAAGCATGTAGCACCTATAACTGTTTTTTATCATTTTTATCATCTTTATCATTGATCTCCCCGTTATACATGTATTTCTCTTATCTAGATGTATACAAATGGTAAATGTGTATCATTTTTTGAGATCTCTAGACAATTCTTTCCAAGCTTAATTTCTTCAAGGGGCTGATTCTCTTCAGGGGAATTTTTCAAGGGATTTTTTAGGGAATTTTTATCTCTTTTTATTGGTTTTCTCTTTTCTTTTGTACGTATAGATATATATAGAAAGTGAATCACATTAGGACTCTGTAAATATATGATATAGGGATGCATTTCTTATTTATGCTTGTATGTATATGTGTCAATATGTCACTTCTTTTATATGTTGGAGGGAGGGACGGGGGCCCAACAGGGAGGGGGGATCGAGGTGCTGGGAAAACAGCCTGACCTCGATTCCATGTCCCTGCAAGGCACCCGCCCCATGTCTATCTGAAGTTCACAGAAACCCAAATAACTCCATTTCGGCATTCAAGCTCTTGGGGATCAAGGTATTAAACTCAAAGATTTTTCTTGACTCTAGACGAGACATGTTGTTGATACGCTGTCCCTCTCTCCAATGTTTGTGAACTTTTTCTATAGCAACATAGAAGAGGGAGGTAGGGTCTTGGTTGTGGTACTCTTTATAATGCTTGGATACTGAATGTAGTTCGTATCCTTTCTTTATATTGTTTATATGTTCATAAATTCTCTTTTTTAGTGGTCTTTTAGTCCTTCCTATGTACTGCTTCTTACAAGGGCACTGTAATAGATATATCACGTCAGTAGAGTCACAAGTTAAGCAGTCCTCTATAATTTGTGTATATGAATTAGTAGTAGATTTAATTTCTACTGTTTTTTGGGGGGAAATTTGTGGTACGGCAGTTCTGACATCTCCCGCATCTATAAAAACCTTTCGTCTGTAGCCAATTATTGGTCTTGTTTTTTAATTTGTTTTTGATTGAAGGGGCTAACTTTATACCCAAATTTGGTGCCTTGGTGTAGGTAATCTGAGAGTTTTTTGGTATAATTGGGCCTAAGATTTTATCATCTATCAATAGATGCCAATGAGTCTTTATGATATGTTCAATAGTTCTAAATTGGGCACTGAATGGTAATAGTAATGTGATTATTCATTCTTCTTTTGGGATGATGTCTTTTGGTTTAAAAAAGTCTTCTCTATTCATTTGTCTGACTTTCTTCAGTGATTTATCTATTACTTCTTCTGGATATTGTTTCTGAAGAAATTGGTTTGTCAAGGCTATAGCTTCTTCTTCAAACTTATTTAACATAGTGCAGTTCCTTTTTAGTTGTCTAAATTGGCTTGTAGGTATATTCAGCAGCCATCTTGGTAGATGGCAGCTGGAGTAAAGGATGAAGCCATTCTTCGTAACAGATTTTTGAAATGTGTTGCAAATTAGTCTATGATCTTGTATTGTGATACATATGTCCAAAAATTCTATTTTCTTGTTATCTATGGTGTTTGTGAAAGTCAGATTGTAACTGTTAATGTTCATATTCTGTAAAAAACTTGATAGTTCATCCTTAGAGTCTTGCCAAATAAAGATGATATCATCTATATAACGCCGCCATAGGACCAGACTCTCCCCCAGTTTAGGCGCAATGGTTTCTTGTTCCCACTGCACCATAAAGATGGTAGCATAACTGGGGGCGAATCTGGTACCCATGGCGGTCCCTTGTTCCTGTATGTAATACTCCGAGTTGTACCAGAAGTAATTGTGTGATAGAATATATTGAATACCGTCTATGATAAACTGAATTTGTTGCTCTGGATATGTACTGTAATTAACTAAATGGTTCTTTACTGCATTTATCCCCTTTGTATGTCGGTTGGTTGTATATAAAGAATTAACATCTATTGTGCCTATCAACCAATTTGGTTGGTAATGTATTTTCTCCAGTGTGGAAATTATATCTGTCGTGTCTTTGATGTAAGAGGGTATATCTTTAACTAACGGCTCTAATAGTTTGTCTATGTATTGTGATAGGTTTGACGAAATAGATCCTATACCAGAGATTATTGGACATCCTGGTGGGTTTATTAGGGTTTTGTGAACTTTCGGTAGGCAATAGAATACCGGACGTTTATCTAGAATGGAAGGGATGAATTTAAATTCATTATCAGATAAAATGCCCTCTTTTAAACCAGTTTCACAGTATTCTATTAATTGTTTCTTGAAATTGTGTATAGGGTCGTTGGGTAGCTTTCTGTAAGTAGATCTGTCAGTTGTCTCATGCATTCTTTTTTATAATCATTCGCATTCATGACCACTATGCCGCCCCCTTGTCTGCTGGTCTTATAGTAATGTTTTCATTAGTCTGTAGTTCTATGATGGCCCTTGTTTCATTTTTTGAGAGGTTATTTCTGATTTTGTTTGTCTTGATCTTCCTTATATCGGTTTCCACATTCTTCCGGAAAGTGGCTATTTCTGGGCCTATTTCTTGCTTAGGGTACTTCTTTGACATATATTTTAGTTCTGTGTGTATGAATTTTAAGTCGGTATCTGTTTTCTCGTGATATTGGGTTTTTAATATAATATTTTTTCAGACACGATTTTCTAATAAACTTTTCTATTCCAATGTATGCGCTGAATTTGTCCAGCTTTCTCGTTGGTGCAAATTTGAGTGCTTATTTCAACAAATTGATTTGTGTACCTGTTAGTTGTGTATCACTCAGGTTTATTACATCATCCTCTATTGGTGAACTCTGTGTCGTCTTTCGTGGGCGTCTTTGTCCCCTTCTTGTCTTCTTTGGTATTGGTGTGAGCGTGTCTGTGGTCTGTTGTGATTGTGGTATTCTTCCCGGTATTTCTGTGCTCGTGGTTGGTGATAACTCTGTTCTAGAGGTTGATAGTGTCTTAGATTGTATGGGTTCCTGTGTCTTATTGGAGTTTCTCTGGAGTGATCTGAGTGTTGTTGGTTGTGATTGTGTCGAAATCTCAAATTGTACTGATGTGTTGGTGATCGTGACCTTTTGTGTCCCAGTTCCCTTCTTGGTGGACTTTCCTTGTGCGGTCTTATCCTGTGATGTGGGGTGTCTGATCTAAAAAAAAAGAGGGTTAGTTAAGGGTTCGTATCTGTTTGAAGTTGGAATCTTATATGTGTTTTTTGTTTGTTAGATAAGCTTAGATAACGTAGAAAAAGAAATAATCCAGAAAAAAAATAGAAAATTAAATGGGAACAGATGGAATCTGTCACAGAACTAACTAACAATCACACAACGAACAGTAGAAATAAACCACAAACAGAAGAAACAAGGCAATAAACAAAAAACAAAGATTCCAACTTCAAGCAGATATGAACCCTTAACTAACCCTCTTTTTTTAGATCAGAACCCCTGCGCACAGATGGGGCAGCGGCGGGGCAGAGGGAGATGAGCGCTTCCAATGTGGAAGCGCTCATCTCCATAGTCATCTGTATCGCCGTCCTCAGGACGGCGATGCAGATGCCTGTATTGTACTGCGGGGCAGGGGAGGGAGAGGCGTCTCCCCTGCCCATTCCTCTGATATGCTGCAGGCACTAGGCCTGCCGCCTATCAGAGGCCGGCTCAGGCAGCGCGATGACGTCAGAAGAGGCCTGCATCGCATCGCTGCCAGCCTGATGGAGGTAAGTATTAGTGTTAATTTTTTTTTATTGTAGCACGGACCGGAGCTCTATTGGGGTCACTGGGGACATTTTTAGGGGCACATGGGGGCATTTTTACTGGCACATGGGGGCATTTTTACTGGCACATGGGGGCACTGGGGGCATTTTTACTTGCACTGGGGGCATTTTTACTGGCACATGGGGGCACTGGGGGCATTTTTACTGGCACTGGGGGCATTTTTACTGGCACATGGGGGCACTGGGGGCACTGAAATCTTGCACCAGGACCCATGAGCCTTTAGCTACGCCCCTGTCTAGATAAGAGAAATACATGTATAATGGGGAGATCAATGATAAAGATGATAAAAAAGAGTCTTATAGGTGCAGTACATATACTTGGTACTACATGCTTGTAAACACAGAAACAAAGAGATGGGACATTGAAAACAATGGATAGGTGCGAAATGTGAATCTATATATTTCCTGTAGAAATCCTGACATATATCCATGATAATATAGACACCTTTGAAAGCCCAGTCCTGCCAGATAGAAATTTGGAGTACACTATATATACCTCTAAGATAAATACATTTTTTATATATTTTTTTATATGCTTTATATATTTTCTATGTACATCAATGTTTATGTATCACTAGGTACAGACTTATTTCATTATGCTTCAATTTTCATCTTTTATTCTATTTTTTATTATGTTTTCATTTTGTATATGTCGGCCATGACCATAACTTTTTATCTATATTGGCCATCACCACAATGGCACAAGACATATCTATATATTTTTATTTCTATTTATATATTTATTTAATCATGCGGAATATCTAAATTTTCCTGTTACATAATGAGAAACATACAGCCAGAAGACTTGTTTTGAGCTCATTGTGATGTATATCATGAACTGAAAAAGTTGATATATATTTATACTATGAACAGAAAATATCTGATATGGATTAAGAGGAGAAGAAGCCAAATATCCATGCCAGATTTTCCGGGCAACCGACTAAATACCAAAGATAACTCCTCCCAACAAAATACTAAAAGAGTATAAAACCCCCAAAGATAAACAGGTCCATTCACCACTGAGGAAGGGGCAGTATATGTATTATAGACCCCGAAACGCGTCTGGTTACCACAATTAAGACCTGCTAATTTTGTTTGAGACGTCTCTACAAATGATCTATACAAAAGGAGACACAGCGCTAAAATCATCATTATAATTATCTCCTTGGAAAGAAATGAGCATTCACCGGCAGTTTGCTGCGCTCATAGCATAGCGCTACAGACGGAGTACATCCACAGAACGCTAACCCAGCACTAACAGGTACCCACGTGGGACACTGATTTGGAGCAGAAACAGCGCGCGCAGCAGGCTTACACAGACTAGGTGTGATCCACTTGGCTGGGAGGAGAAAGCACGCAGGAAGCCCGTTCAAGCTGCGAATGGTGTAACTTGGAGCGGGCGTTCGGCACAGAGCAACGTACCCGGACTGGTAATGTACATTGGTACCCTTAGAACTATTTACTTGTGTGAAGATAAGTTGAAACTGATGGGAATAGGCTTTGAATTGACTTTTATATTCCATCTACCACCGCAACCTGGATACTGAGCTCAGACATTGAGACATGATTACAGCTGTTTTAAGCCATTCAAGCATTATATTTCATTCTATATCATTTTGTGGTCATTCACACAATTCTTTTGCGATTTCAGGAGCCCCAAACCAGGAGGACATATACTATTAATATTTTAATTTTATTTTTACTTTTTACCTATTTTATTAGTAGCATTTGTTACTTTATTCTATTCTGTAAATATGAATTAGCAAACACTAGGTGACATGCTTCCTCCAAACATAACTTTGCAGTTGTACCAGTTTTATATGTACCAGATGTATCTATAGTATTCCAACAATCTTTAAACATTTCCTCATAATGATGCTAGCAATTACTGTGAAATGTGTAGCTGCACAATATGTGGCCAGTGGCGCTGTTCATTCTGCATTATTTGATGTGGGCAACACATTCTCATAAACAATTAATATAATCTAAGGCAAAATGTTCACAAAGGAAAGAAAAGCACCATACGGTTGAGTGAAAGATATTTATTGTCTTTATAAATCAGGGGTGGACTGAAAACTTAACGTAGCCCTGGAAAAAACTAAAAGTGGCCTTATTTTGTAGTCGACAAAAGGCAGAGCCAGCAATACCATGTTGCACCACATTATACCACCCTAAGCAGAGCCAAATACTGCAGTGTATCACAAAATACTGCACCAGCAACACAAAACACCCACCCCAAAACCTGCTTCTCTGTGGAGGCCAGCTAATCCAGTTGCCTCAGTTTGGCAATACAGTTGAATTCTGGAGTCAGGAAGGGGGCATCAGATCATTACTTACCTAGCTGACGGCCATGAGGACAACTAAGGTGGTCCCCTGTGCAATAGTCTACCAAGAAGTATTCCTCTAGGGTCTATGGGCATCCACCCCTCTAAATGATAAAAACAAATAATTAAAACATAATACAACTGCAACCTATGAATTCTGTAAGAAGCTATGAGTAGATGATAAATCATGTGACCTTTTGAAAAATTACACTAAATCACATTATTATTATTTATTATTAAAGCGCCATTCATTCCCTGGCACTGTACATATGATAAGGGGTCTTTGTACATAATACAGACAATTGCACTAAGCGTGAACAGGACGAGTTACAAACTGGTACAGAAGGAGAGAGGGCTTTGCCAACAAGGGCTTACAATCTATGAGTTATTGTTACTATTATGTAATATTATGAAAAAGAAGTGGTAAAAAATCTCCCAAACACCAGATTAAATAATTAGTGGCTGCACGTTCCATCCAACAGGAACGGGAACTATATCTAACAAACATGTTGATATTAAACCCTAGATCCGGAGAAGAATTTGTGCATTGGGCCACCAGCAGATGGGATGACTACTCTGCAGAATGGATCCATGGTGGTCTTTCGAGGTATGTCACTTATCTAACGAGATAGCTATCAAATTGTCTACCCTATAGAAAAAAGGTTTCACTACTGTAAGCCTTAGGAGTAGCCTTAGTGTTGTCTGTTTTATTAATTCTTGTACATATGGATAATTTGTAACATACTGTATGTGTACCAGAAAATGTTTTTTAACCCCTTGACGACTGCCATCTGTGTATATACGTCCTATCTGCACATGCCCCGTGCAGATAGCACGTATATACACGTGCAGGCAGCGCTTTGATCCCAGCACTGATCAGTGCTGGGATTAAAGCTCCTGCAATCTAGCAGGAGCAGGTCGGGTCCCGGCTCACAGACAGAGCAGGGACCCTCAGGAGAAGATAGGAGCGGTTTATTACTGCTTTTGCCTTCTCCTGTGCCGGAGGACAGCCTTACCTGAAGGCATGCTGGAGGAGGCACCGCCGCTTCCTGTGCTTGTCCCGGCGGTCACGTGACTGCCGAGTGTCTCGGGCCACAGCAGTGCTGCAGGGTCTAAGGAGACCCTGATCAGCTTTGCCTGTGTCTAATGAGCCCACAGGGGGCTGTTTTCCCCTGTAACTGGGGCTCCTGTGGATGCCCCAGTTACAGTGGAAACAGTGGGGAAAAAAAGTGTAAAAAAGAAAGTCAATGTCCTCCAGAGGTCTTTTAATGACCACCTGGGGGACATATTATTTGTCAAAAATAAATTAATATATAAGTAAAAAAAACAAAAAAAAACAAATATAAAGTGTAAAAAAATAAAAATTAAACACGCAGTCGCCAACGGAAACAGTCACCATAGTCGCCCCGTTCAATAAAATCTAAAATGATCATCATCAAATAGGGAACCCATTGCAATAATTAATTTGTGTGTCAGTTTTAATATTTAAAAAATAAAAATCTATAATTAAAAATAATTATTTTTTTAAATAAGAATTAGCGGTTTTCATCCAAATTACACCTAAAAAAATATAAAAAAACATGCTAATAAAAAGTCCTAAGTGTCAAGTTAAAAAAATTGCAAAAATTATTTTCGTATTCAAACAAAAAAAAAATTCAGTTCACTAAACCACCATGTGCCCAAATCACAAAAATTTGCCTGGACATTCAGGCCTTTTATAGGTCCGGTCATGAAAGGGTTAAGATATCATCAATTGCATATTTATATATAACTAGTCTAGTGAGCCTTACTGTGAATAAGCACCCATATAAAATCCCATGCTAAATAATTCTATCTGATAAAATGTTGGGTAATTTCAGGTCACTACTTTTGGACTCTAAATCAAGGAGGTGTGATGGGGTGTCCGCGCAAAATTACCGAAGTATGGGGTATTCCATCGCCAATTGACACAGTATTTACTAGATGTAATTGTGGTGGCAAAACTTTCTTTTTCAAGGTAAGAATTTTAATTGTCCACAGTGTAAAATATGAGTGCCTAATGCCATTGACAGTAAGGTCAGGAAGCAGGGACGTAACTATCATAGCGGCAGACCATGCGACTGCTATGGGGCCCAGGTCAAGAGGGGGCCCAGTCTTAATTGGGATTATCTCTTCTTCTACTGGAGGTAAAACCTTGGTCAGGACTAGAGATGAGCGAACGTGCTCGTTACAAGCACTGTATCGCTCGGCTCCCGTGCGAACAAATGCCCGCAGGCATTGCAGATCCGTCCTCAGCTGCATGTAAGTCAATGGGGACGGATCGTTTGGTATGACACTCATACCAAACGGATCCGTCCCAACTGACTTTCAGTCGGGTGAGGAGGACGGAACCATTTGGTATGAGTGTCATACTAAACGATCCGTCCCCATTGCCTTACATGCAGCTGAGGACGGATCCGCAATGCCTGCGGGCATTTCGCACGGGAGCCGAGCGATACAGTGCTCGTAACAAGCACGTTCGCTCATCTCTAGTCAGGACTCTACCCTCTAAAGGAACAACTTTTAGCTAATGAGGCAATGAAAAAATGACCCAAGGGTCATAGGCAGAAACCCTTCTGTCCTGTGTGGGGAGCCCGGTGTGATCGTTGCTATGGGGCCTTTACTTCTCTAATATATTTCCATTACCTTTTTTGCACTCATTTTATGGTTTTGTAGAAAAAAAGAAAATCTACTTTTGATAGATGTTATAATGTCTAATTGTATTCTAATAATGGTTTGGGTGAATACAGAAGACAGTCCTGATTATTAAAATATTAAATGGGTTTCTCACTAGAGATATTTACAATGCTCTGATTAGGTATGCCACAAGAGCACTCTGCGTTGCAAATTTCTCCCACTCATTGTAATACAGCAAAAACAGCAGTCAGACCCCTACCAATCACACAGATGTTATCAGAGAGGGGACAAAGTCTGATAAACTTGCAGCAGCACACTAAGCATTAACCTCCTTGCTCTCTCAGCAACTTACCAGGTATCATTTATCAACACAATAAACAACTACAGTGCACATCCAACATATACCTATTGCTACCTGTAGCTATGTCCACAATGAAAACATACATTATTGCCATGCATTCAGGACTGTAAGCAATATATAATGAAAAAAGGTGTAAATTCTTATTCAGTTTGTTTTTCTTCATTGGGATAGGGTCCTCGATATTGGCGTTTTACTAATGATGTTATGGACAAAGGTTATCCAAAAGAAATTATTAAGGGGTTTGGGGGACTCAGAGGTAAAGTAACTGCTATACTGCCCTGTCGCTGGATACAGAACAAGATCAGAGTCTGTTTATTTTTTCAAGCCAGGTAAGTAGAATATACTATATACTTGTATGTGCAACCCACTGTCTGGTCAGTCCAGGACAACTGAGTGTAATGAACATACAATGCATTATATAAAGATTGAGCTTTTCAATTTGTAGCACTGCAAAATAATTGCTATACTTCAACAAAAGTCATTTGATAGATTATTCTCATTTAACAGTAGAGACATTTCACTTTTCGAAGCATCATTGTTATGTTTTATATTTCAAAGTAGAATTAAAGGGACACTTATGTCAGAAATATTTGTAACACCCCAGAGTGGTGTTACCACTCTTGGCTTCCAGCTTCTATCTGTTTGCTACCCTAAATGTCATTTTATGCACTGTGTTCCTGTACCTGCAGTACTGTGTATATGCCTACGTAATGTTATGTAACTGTTTGATATGTAATGTGCCTGGTGTACCAGCAGGTGGCAGCAGTATAAGGCAGAGTTATTCTGTAGGCTTATTCAGAATGGATCCTTCCATTTCTATTCTGAATCTCCACCTCCCCTTCTGGAGAGAAGTGGACTGTTCCTGCTTCCTTCAGGGAGGGAAAAATTTCAGTTAAGGAAGTTGAGCAGCACCCCTGCTAGGGGAAGGGTGTGCAGGGCCGTCTCTGTCGAATGGGCCCCTGTCATTGAGAGAATCTTCAGCTCTGCTGACCCAAAAGTGAGAGAATTATAGCCAAAAACAAGGCACAAGCTTTAGTGAGAGTCAGACCTAGTAGGAAGTCACAGCCTTGACAGAAATCCAAGTATACTGCCTGCCTCACATACTAAAACCTGCTGGAACATCAGAGTAAAGCCTGAAGCTGGTTCCCTTCATGCAAGTTAACTAAATAAAACAACGTTGGACTTCAAATACAGGTCTGGACTCTGTTCCTATCTACGACCCTCAATTATTCCACCTATTTCTGCAGGTAGTTTAGGCCACATATGTCTTTGTAAGTTGTGTCACGGTGGTCCTACCTTGATAGACGGATAGGCCATAGGCGGTGGCTCTGGCTGCAGAAATAGGTGGAATAATTGAGGGTCGTAGATAGGAACAGAGTCCAGACCTGTATTTGAAGTCCAACGTTGTTTTATTTAGTTAACTTGCATGAAGGGAACCAGCTTCAGGCTTTACTCTGATGTTCCAGCAGGTTTTAGTATGTGAGGCAGGCAGTATACTTGGATTTCTGTCAAGGCTGTGACTTCCTACTAGGTCTGACTCTCACTAAAGCTTGTGCCTTGTTTTTGGCTATAATTCTCTCACTTTTGGGTCAGCAGAGCTGAAGATTCTCTCACTGACAGGGGCCCATTCTACAGAGACGGCCCTGCACACCCTTCCCCTAGCAGGGGTGCTGCTCAACTTCCTTAACTGAAATGTTTCCCTCCATGAATGAAGCAGGAACAGTCCACTTCTCTCCAGAAGGGGAGGTGGAGATTCAGAATAGAAATGGAAGGATCCATTCTGAATAAGCCTACAGAATAACTCTGCCTCATATTGCTGCCACCTGCTGGTACACCAGGCACATTACATATCAAACAGTTACATAACATTAAGTAGGCATATACACAGTACTGCAGGTACAGGAACACAGTGCATAGAATGACATTTAGGGTAGCAAACAGATAGAAGCTGGATGCCAAGAGTGGTAACACCACTCTGGGGTGTTACATATTTATACTCAATATTAATAGAAAACATTTTCTCTGCAATGGTATTGAAAATGACATACAAAATATTTTCCTTTAGTAGCAGTCAGCACAAAGAGACAACATGCTGTTAGGTTTTTATTCCATCCAAAATTAATTAGTTGACACGGCCAAGGTTTTAGTTCAGATCTGTTGCAGCATAGGGAGTGAATGGCGCCATCCACTCCCTATGCTGCAACAGACCTAATCGGCCGTGAACAAGGTCCGGGTCAGGCCGAAACATTGGCTATGTTGACTGATTAATTTTGGGTGGAATAAAAACCTAACAGCAATTCAAATCTTGCCCAAGTGCCGTGACATTTTATTATATTATTGATTAGGGATTACCCATACTCAGGAGGAGATCGATGTAATATCACCATAATCAACCAATCAGCTACTAAATTCTGCATTGTAAGAAGGTTAGTCAAGCAAGGAAACCCTTGAGAAGTCATTTTGTTAGCCTGACCGCTAATGGAGGAAGATGTGTGAGAGCACAGCTCCTCCACAACAGTCCCTGTAAGTGGCATAAAAACAATATTACCCAGCTTCAACAGGGTCAAATACGGCAGGGATAAGAGGGCTGATCAGCTATGTAGGTGCACAACAGCACCATAAAAACTCATCAGACCTTCACAGATTCCTGCAGCAGAAGACCTCAAGCACTCAGCCCAGGCCTGCAAAGATGGTGCCTGAGATATCCTCGGCAGCCGAGAGTGCGGACGACTCAGACCAGCACAGCTGCAAGCGAGCATGGGGAATCTGACTTAGCTGCTACCTCTGAAGCCTTCTTCAAAGCAACTATCACTCAGGCTTTACGTCCCGTCCTATCCTGGAAGCCACGTGCTCAGCCATCATGGAGCACTCCTCAGCACTTGAGTCGTGATCCACAGAACACCTCGCCCACATCAACAAGGCATTAACATTAATAGAGAACCAAGAAAACAGGAATAGAAGGCGAGATATTCGGAATCTTGGTCCTCTGACTTGCTGCAGAAAGTGGCATTGGAGATCTTCGTAGAGCTTGTTGGGGAATCAGACGCACAAGGAGTCATCATTGAGAGGATCCACAGGTCCCTACGACCCAAGCCTCCTCAGTCAGAGCCATCCTGAGATGTGATATGTGGCCTGCTCTCCTTTGTAGACACAGCCAAGATCTTGAAAACCGTGAGAGAAAAGGCCGCTGTGTCATATGCCGGATCGGAGATTGACCTCTACCAGGACGTAGCTCCATCCACACTTGCAAAACGGAGAATCCTCCGACCTTTGCTAGAACAGCTACACATGAAAAATGTAGCCTACTCCTTGCTATACCCATTCAGCCTCTTTATCTCACATAAGAGTTCACACCCCAGATGACCTCGCTACCGTGTGGCAAGCCCTGGATATAGCTCCGATCAAGATACCTTCCTGGATGCCGGTAGACGCCTAGACCCCTTTTCCTTTGCTACCTTGACCAGAGCCGTGGCAATCAGTACCCAAGAGTAAGTGCCAACGTTCGGGTCCCCACGCGCCTCAGGTTCCATTCAATCTGGCCTTAAGTAGGACAATGACTACACCTTAATGCTTTCTCTCTGAGGTTCAGGCCTAGTCAAGGCCCTAGAGTAAATGTCACTCCTCCTCCCCGAAAACCCTCAGGCTAAAGGTTGGTTACTTAAACTGACATCAACACCGCCTTCTATGGCACTAGACATGGACACTGGCTCCAGACTCTGAGTTTTTCCTTTTTTCGTGTGCTGCAGACAGGCGGCCCTGTGTTGGGCTTCACAGCCCGTACCTTGTCTTTTGCACCAGCCTAGGTCTTATTTTTATGTTCTTTTTTCTTCCATTTGTTTGCCCCCTTTTCTTCACCTGTTTATTTATGTTTATTTTTTACTTCAAACCTACTGCAGCTAATTATCTAGGCCCCTTTTTTGCACAGGCCATGACAGAGTGCTGGGCACAGTTGCATTACCTTACCAGAACTTTAGAGTCTCTTCATATATTGTGCTGATATTGATAATAAGTCTTTTTCCTATGTTTGTATGGATGTGACACGTTGAACTGCTTTAGAATGTTACGTTATATGTGTTGAAATATTGACCCTTCCTTACAGGCTCTGCTTGTATACTGTTGGTCAGGACAGGTTTTTGTCTTTGCTCACTCGTTCACCCCCAATCACCCTTCACTTACCCCTTCCCCTCTCCTCCACATAGCTTTGCCATCTCATAGGCGACGCCCAATTTAACATCGTACTTACTCTTCTGTTGTCCCCCTTTTTCTTCTTCCTCCTTCTATTTCCTCAATCCTTATCCTCCCCGACATACCAAACCGCCTTCTAGAAATTTTCTCTACATCTCCTTCCCACCACCCACATTTACCACCTTTAACATGAAAGGTCTTAATTCTCCTAACAAGAAGAGACACATCTTCCTCCTGCTTCGGAAAATAAAGACTCATATTCTTTTTCTGCAGGAGACCAACTTCAGAGAAAGTCATATACCCAAACTTCCAAAATCTCGCAATGGTTCCACAGTTGTCATAGCACCTCAGCCTCCAAGAGAGTGTCGATAGCTATCCATAACTCTATCCCTTTTGTTCTAAAACAACAATACACTGATGTTGAAGGATGGGTGTTAATAATCAAAGGAGACATTGGTTCACAAATGTTCACCCTTGCGAATCTATACGCCCCCAATACGGGACGAGCCACATGGCTGGTAAAAAACCATTGACACTCTCCACTTATTTGAAGAGGGCACCACAATCCTAGGGTCTGACTTGAACATCATACTAGATCCTACCATGGACTCTTTGGTGAACAGGTCTCACATATAAATTAAGCTACTTGGCAGATTGCATGACAAATTACATGATCTATGCTTAGTGGACATGTGGAGATCTTGCAACCCATCCACGAGAGACTATACTTTCCATTCCACCCCCCACAACTCTTTCCAACGCCTAGATTACATTTTTGTGTCGGCACCCGCTCTATCCCTCTTCTCCTCAGCACACATAGGTTAAATTACTGTCTCTGATCATGCCCTATGTTCGGTGATAGGACATCTTTCTCATCTTCCCCGAGGAGAATGGATTTGGAGACTTAATGAATCCTTACTTCACTCTAACGACCATCAGACTTATGTTAGGCAGCATTTAAAATCCTTCTTTGAAACCAACTCTTCCTCGTAAGTCAAACCTCCCCTACTCTGGGAAACACGTAAGTCCTATATCCGGGGTGCTCTAGTGGCCCTAGCGACAAGAGTCAAGTCAAGAGACAGCAAACAATAGACTTGTTACTGGAACAGATAGCAGCAGCTGAACAACTTAAGACATCCTTCCCCCAGGACAGGCAAAATACCCTGGTTGCACTAAGGTTACAGCTTAAACACATATTGGACCTTCGTCAATCAACACTTACACTTTAAGCATAAACTATATGCCCATGGGGATAAAGGAGGTAAACTCTTGTCCTCCTTCATCAAAAAGTCAAGAGACAGGACATACATACATAAAATCACAGGGTCAAAAGGAACACAATACACCCAGACCTCGGATATTGCAAAAGCCCTCCACTCTTATTCTTGGCTATATAAACCTACCAACCCCCCCAAAAACCTACGCTGAAGGAATAGGTGATATCCTTCCTAGACTCTTTTCAACTCACAGCTATCTCCCCATCAGAAGCCTCTTCTCTTCTAACCCCGGTTACGTAGCTTCCCCTCCAGAAAAAGCCCAAGCCCCGATGGTCTCCCTCTTCTCTACTTCAGAAAATTTGAGGATATCCTACTCCCCCATCTAGTCACTCTTTGTAACCATTGGATTCAAGGTGGCACTCTTTAACAACAAACACAAGAAGCACATATCACCTTAATCCCCAAAAGTGGCAAAGACCCTCAAATGTGTTGGAGCTATCGCCCAATCTCCCTACTGAACCTTGATCTGAACGTTTGGGCCAAGCTACTAGCTGCACGTATTAGTTCCCTACTCCCCCGCCTCATTGGAAAAGAGCAAGCAAGATTTGTGAAGGGTAGAGAGGGCAGGGACAATTCATGTAAACTTCTTCCTCAATTCGTATAGCACACAAGCGTAAATTGCCTCTTGCACTACTGGGAATAGATGCTGAAAAAACATTTTATCGGGTTAAGTGGTCCTTTATGGAGGCCACCCTGATGAAATTTAATTTCCCCCCTGAGTTGATATCTGCCATCTTTACACTTTACTCACATCCGACTGCCTGCATTAAAATAAACAGCACCCTATCTCCTCCCTTTCGCATCTCCAATGGGACAAGGCAGGGTTGCCCCCTCTCTTCCTCCCTTTTTATCTTAGTAGTAGAATCCCTTCTCCAACATGTTCATCAGAACCCGCTCATCAAAGGTTTTAAGGCTGGCCCTGTACAGCTTAAATGTGTCGCCTTTGCGGATGACCTGCTGTTTCTCCTCTCTGACCCATCTTCGGATCTCCCTCTACTTACCAAAATGCTAGACAACTTTGGCCTTCTCTCCAACTTCAAGGTAAATGTAACAAAATCCAAAGTTCTCAATATTACTATCCCAGCACGAGAGATCTCCAAATCCAAACAATGTTCCTCGTACCCATGGGTGCCCACATCACTCAAATACTTAGGTATCCAGCACCTGAGTCATCTCACTGACATGTATAAACTTAATTTCCTGCGCCTCTTAGCAGAACTTAAATGATTGATGCAAGACTGATTTCCCTTACATCTCGTGGATGGGTTGCAAGAACCTACTTAAGACATACATTCTGCCTAAAATTTGTCCACATGTTCTTTAGCTCAGTAAGATCCCTGTTCACCAGATTCCTATGGAAAGGACGGAAACCCAGATTACCATATTCTCTTTTGATGAGGAGACGCGAACATGGAGGAATGGGAGTTCCAGACATTGCGTCATATTACAAAGCCTTACACCTCAACAGATGGTTAGAGTTGCTCAAACCTAGCAAACAACTAAACCTTGAAGCATGGGCGCAGCAGTCTCTGGGCTAATCACTATCCAAAGCTCTATGGCTGCCTGAGAGTGGTACCCTGAGACACCCGGATTATGACCCACTTCTCAAGGGTACTTGTGCTGTGTGGCTTTCGCTAAAAGTAACTCTGGATCCCTTTACGTCACCGCTCCTCCCCTCTAGCCTTTTGCCTGTAGCTCTCACAAGACTTGACTCCCCTTACTCAGACCTATGGGGAATAGTTCACCACTATTTCTGATCTGTTCCCTCAAGGAGAGGTGCCCTCACATAAGACTCTCCAAGATCTGCTCCAGCCAACCCAATTGACCCCACTGCATCAAGCACACTTCCAGAAGCTAGCGATGAGATTTTTACAGGCCTTTCCTTTTAAAAGACAACTCACTCCCTTGGAGGTTGCTTTGTAATCTGGCTTGCCATTGCCCAGGAAGGTAGGAAAGATGTATTTTTTACTCCTTAGCCCCAAAGCTCCACCTAAACCTTCCTTCATATCTTCATTGGAGAGAGAGCTGAACATCTCCCTTATAGATGCTGAAGTTCAGACAGTCCTCCGTTCTGCTCATGGCTTATCCTCTTGTGTGAGGCTACAATAGAACCATTATAGGCTTCTCACTCAATAGTACAAAACACCAGAATTCCTATTTAAACACAATCTTGCTCAATCTAACAAATGTTGGAGATGTGGGACTCATGTTGGCTCTCTCTAACATATCTGGTGGGAATGTCCCCTCATTAAGCCTTTTTGGAAACCTATGGAGCAGGTCATTCAGAAGATTTGCTCTCCCCCCTTCACCCTTAGATTTGATTATGTCGCATTAGCCAGACCTTACCTAACCTATCACCCATCAGAAAAGAACCTCCTATATAGGACATGTCTCAATATACAACAGAACAGACAACAGCATGACCTGTTATGTTGGACTTGTCACATCCATTAAGATAATTAAAAAAATAATTAGATAATTAAATAAATAATTAAAACTCAGTTTGCTTCAATACCATGACTTTATAATCATGTCTATGAATAATATTACTGTTCCATAGGTGGAAATGTTCAAAAATACACATTCCGGCAGGAACAAGCCAAAAGATGCACAAAAAAGAAGCGCCCTAGCATTCAATATCCCATTTACCCACAAAACATTCAGACTGTAAGGTATCGTTTTCCACGGGATGTAGTAAGACATCGGATCCAGATACATCGGACTTTCACTGCTGTACAGCAGCCTCTAGGTAATTTGCTTGGATTGTGAAAAAGAACATAAAACGTATATGTGAATTTCCCATAGCTGCTATGTTGCTTCTTATTATTGTTACATATTTTTTAAGATGAAATGATTGATATAGATGCAATCAGGTAGGTCACAACCTTTCTGGATGTTAGATAGTCATTGCATTTTGGAATCTGAATTCCAAACAAACTGCTACATCAATGTCAAAGAATATCTGTCAGCATGATCAACCCTAGTAAACCAGGCCCATGCTCAGTGTAACATCTGTGTTGTAGCAATCTGATGTGATCCATTTTGAAGAAAATACTACTTTTATTTTTAATGAGGTGCTCGGTGCATTGTTAACCTCCGCCTTTCAGCCTAAATCACTCTCTCTCTCTCTCTCTCTCCAGCTGTACAAAGAGTTCAGTTGGCACAGTTTGGATCTCAGGAGCGGGGACAGCTGAATGAGATCTACTGCTCATACACCTATTAAACGCTTGCTGATAACATGTGTGAGATCACAAGGCCATGCACCTGAATAGTGATGATGCTTAGCCTTGTCAATCAGCGGGATAGAGGGAGTGATTAAGGCTGAAAAGCAGAGGGGATGTGGCACTCCAAATGGTGTCCCAAGCACCTCAGTGGCATAGACGTACTGTAAGAGAAGTATTTTTCTCCAAAATGACAGATAGGATTGCTACAAGACAGAGGTTGTTGCACATGATCCACCATACCTTTCAGTATAACAGGTTATTAAAGTTGATCACGCTGACAGATGGCTACATTCACAAGACATTTTTAACCAAGTACGTTTTTAACCAATTTTTTTTTAATTGTTGCCTTTCTGAGAAACGAACGTTGAAAACTGTCCCCTTCAATTGTATGGCAGCTGTTGGTCCATGAAAACAGGCTAAATAGAACATGTTCTAATTTTTTACGTCCATTATTCACTGGCCATTAAGAAATTGTAATGGAGTAACTCCATAGACTACCGTTGTTCTTAAAATGGATGTGTGACGTCCGTTAAAAACATCCGTCACACATCTGTTGTCGTGTGAATGTAGCCTTAGTCCTATTGTCTTGTTCATACTTCATGGTTTTGCCACCATTTTCAGAAAACATTGTGTCAGAAAACAACTGGTCATTGTAGCATTAATTATATGTATTTAGGGTCAGTACTTACAGTTGTTTTAATGTATATGTTTAGGTATTCTTCATGAACAGACTTCAATAAGTTCAACATGGAGAGGTATTCCCAATAACATTATCTCTGCTGTATCATTACCGAATTCCGAAAACCAGGATGGCTTTGACTATTATGTCTTCAATAAAGGTAATTATTATATATTTCCAGTATGGAATATTATTGATAATTAGAAAAAAAATACTTATTAAAGAAGTCAGTTTTTTAATGCAGCCCCGGAAAACCCTTTTCTCAGTGCACTGGATGGAAAAGGGGGGTTGTTTCCATTTTCACTTATAAAAAGTAGACATTTAATGGTGTTTTTTTTTCCAGACAAATACTACAACATTAATATGTCAAGCAAAACAGCAGTGAAACCTCCACCTGGCTCTGAGCAGAAAACGTCAAAAGACTGGTACAAGTGCAAAGAATGAGAGGGCGCGTGAGGCTCCTAATATAAGTCAAATACATTATCAATAAAGTACTTTGCTTTTTACTCTCACAACAATGTAACATTGT
The DNA here is from genome assembly GCA_900303285.1 of Rhinella marina. Lineage (NCBI taxonomy): Eukaryota > Metazoa > Chordata > Amphibia > Anura > Bufonidae > Rhinella > Rhinella marina. The sequence continues at coordinate 43,059 of ONZH01026214.1, forward strand.
AATCAATTCTGAAAATAAGCATACTATTTATTATAAAACCACAAAAGTAGTCCTCCCCAATGTCTACCATTTGGAATAATATTTATTTTTAATCACATAATTTACAATGATCGGAACACATTTTTAAGGACTATGTAAAAATCAAACATTTTTATAAATAAATATCAGAGATTATTGTAAATTTATGGTCCCATTATTTTGCAATATTTCCTGATTATGTATACTCTGTGAAACAAAAGATCCATAAATGTACTGTTGATTCTTCTGCACTCTCACTTTAGCAGTAAAAATTCTCTTATTAAACCTGTGCCTTTTTGTACTTGTCTGATGTCAAACTGGAAAGAAGTTCATAAACACAAAAAATTGAGAGGCCAGTGCCTCTTCATAACTTCGGCGGATGCTCCACCAGCTATGGGTCTTTATTAGGACCAGCATCTAAAATGCTTAATAAATGTGCCCCATCTTCATATACATATGTCTGAAAGTCCTTTCAGGAAAAAAATAGAACATGTCCTATTCTTGTCCGTTTTGCAGACAAGGACAGCCATTGTTACAATGGATCCGCTAAAAACGGATGTAACACGGACGTCACATGAATGTCATCCGTTTTTTTGTGGATCAGTGTTTTGCAGACCGCAAAATACATGCGGTCGTGTGCATGAGCCCTTAAGGGAATATGTCATCAGAAAAAGAACTATTGTTCAAATCATGTCATGTTTAAACATATTTTTTTAGAAGTTTTGATGAGCTTTTTTTTATTTCAATTTCACTATTTCACTATTTATACCTATTTTTAAAAAATTGTATATAATCTTGCAATTTTCACACAGACCAATAGGCCTAATAATAGGTCATGATTTTCGTTCTGTACAGGTAACTTTTCAGTAGATATTATAATCACCACAGGCAGAATTACAATGACAAGTAACACCTTTGTATAGAGAGCACGAAATCCACCTTTCACAATAGGTGAAATCACAGCTCATCAGCTTAGAGTACTTTCACATCAGCGTTTTTCCGTTCCGGTATTGCGATCCCACTCAAAACCGGAGGAAAATGCTTCAGTTTTGTCCCTATTCACTGTCAATGGGGACAAAACTGAACAGAACTAAACGGAGTGCACCAGAATGCATTCCATTCTGTTTGGTTGCATTCCCATACTGGACACAAAACTGCTGCAAGAAGAATTTTTGTGTGCATCATGGGATACCGATCAAGACGCATACGGCATCAAACACAATGTAAGTAAATGGTGCCGGATCCATTTTCTCTGACACAAAAGAAAACGGATTCGGCACCCATTGACTTACAATGGTTTTAGAAACGGATCCGTCATGGCTATTTTAGAGCTAATACAACTGGATCTGTTCAGAAAGGGATGCAGCCGGTTGTATTATCATAACAGAAGCATTTTTACTGATCCCTGGATTTAACAAAAATGCAGATATGAAAGCAGCCTTACTCCTGACCTCTGCACAGGCCATAGTGCATGCTTAGAAAACTCTCCCATAGAAGTCAATGTAGTACCCCCATAGTAGTCCTCTTCCCCTCCGTACCAGTCTGTTAATAGTTTCATGCTTATTTAATTTGTGTTTTTATATTATGTCTGTGGATTTAATGGTGCTTTCAAATAAATAATAACAACAACAATCTTGTGGTCCAAGAGGAAGCTTAACTGGACCTCCGCTGTATATGTACAGTAGAAGTCCAACCTTTAAAGATGGCGCCCACTCAAGATCTAATGATTGCATGTTATAGTCAAACCATCCCCTCTCCCTAGAATCAAATAATAAACAATAAAAAAATACAAATAATATATAAACAATACAAAAAATAAACATCATGGGTATTGCAGCATCTGAAAAAGCCTGTTCTATTAAAATCTATAAATAGTGCCAATTGCTTCTCAAAAATTGAGCCCTCACTCAGCTCCATAGACTTAACTAATAAAAAAGTTATGAGGACAGAATATGGAGATGCAAATAAACAAACTTATTTTTTCCAAAGTTTTTTCAGCACTAAAATACAAGAAAATGTGTCACTTTATGTGTCACTAACTTTGGAACACTTTTACTTATCCAAACCATTCTGAGATTGTTTTCTTGTGACACATTGTACTTCATGACAGTGGTAAATTTGAGTCGATATATATTTCACCTCGATTTACCAAAATTTAGAAAATTCAAAATTTTCTAAATATGAATTTCTCTATTTAAGACAAATAGCAATGCCTTATGAAATAGTTATCAGTCTTCATTCCCCATATGTCTACTTTATGTTGGAATCATTTTCTAAATGTCATTTTATTTTTAGGACATTAGAAGGCTTAGAATTTTAGAAGTAATTTTTGAAAATTTTCAAGAAAATTTCGAAAACCATTTTTTTAAGCATCAATACAAAGTGATTTTGAGGCTTACGTAATGGAAACCACCCATAAATGACCCCATTTTAGAAACTACCCCCTCAAATTATTCAAAACTGGTGTTACAAACTTTGTTAACCCTTTAGGTGTTCCACAAAAATTATGGGAAAATGGAGGGGAAATTTCAAAATATGTGGGGGTTCATTTTTCCCCAGATGAGGTGATGTTTTCATTGGTACAATTTTGGGATACATATAACTTTTTGATCACTTGTTATTAAACTTTTTGTGAGGAGAGGCACTGACTTACAATGACCATGGTACAGATTTTACAGCATTCACCTGACAGGGTATATCATGTGATATTTTTTATAGTGCAGATTGTTACACAGTGATACCTAATGCGTGTATTTTTTTTTGTAAAGTTTTATACAGTAAAAGCATTTTTGAAAAGAATAAAATCTTGTTTTTGTGTTGCCATTTTCTAGAAGCCATATTTTTTTTATTTTTCTGGTGATTGTCTTAGGTAGGGTCTCATTTTTTGCGGGATGAGATGATGGTTTGATTGGTATCACTTTGGGGTAGAAACTACACCCTCAAATTATTCAAAACTGATGTTACAAACTTTGTTAACCCTTAGGTGTTCCAGGGGTTAAACACACACTGTGTTATGAGATCAAAAATAATTAAATAAAAAGGTGTCTTGAGGGAATGTGATGGTTTGCAAGTGGCATTACTGGCATGATGTAGTCCACAACATGCAGCCGTACAAAATGTGATGGTAGGCAGACAGCAAGAGTGGCAAGATGGGGCACTAGCAACAGGGAGAGGTCTACTGATCGCATTCAGCCTACCTGAACTGTGAGAAAATGTCCATGTTGATGCAGTAATCATGTACATTTATGCAGCTTAAAGAAGAACTCCCGCAAAAAAATGTATTCCATGTCCTAGAAATGTTAGAAATGTACATGATGTAATCTGTAGTGAATGTCATTTTCTTACCAGTGTCTGTATTTTTGACTTATATAATCCTGAAGTTTCTTATCTGTGCCATGTGACTAGGAATTAGACCCACCAACTCACACAGAGACTTATGTGTGGACAGGAAGTCTAACTCTTTATGTATTCCTATGGGAGCCTCACTTTCAGTCTCATAGGAATGAATAGAGCAGTGACTGGCTTCCTGTCCTGGGTCAGTTGGAGGTCAGGGAGTTGGTCACATGACCCAGCTACAATAAGAATATTACTCACAATTACATTCTCTGATAAGAAAATGCCATTCACTATAGATTATATCATGCACCTTTCTAACAGGTCAGAGAATAAAACATTTTTCAGGAGTTCTTCTTTAAAGAAATTTAACTCCCCCCCCCCAATTAAAAAAAATAAAATTTGAACCGTGTTTAAAGTGGGTACATGGAAACTGATGACATTAGTGGCATTATGCAGGTCGGAGCATTGCCTAGACTGTGAGAAAATGCTGATAATACAGTAATCATACATGCTGCGCCTTAAAGAAAGTTTACCCTCCCAAAAAAGTAAATAAATAAAATTTCAACCATGTTAAAACCCTCCCCCCATCCCAAAATAAATTTTAAAATTACAACCTTGTGGAAAGTGAGTACATGGAAACTTATGATTGAGACATTAGGGGCATGATGCAGGCCACAACATTGCCTGGACTGTGAGAAAATGTTGGCATTAAGATAGTAATCACGTACATTTATGCTGCACCTTAAAGAGTTTTAAGCTTCCCCCCAAAAAGAAAATTTTAAAAGTATAACTATGTAAACCAACCAACCCCCCCCTCAATTTTTTTAAATGTCAACCATGTGGAAAGTGAATACATGTAAACTGACTATTGAGAGGCATTAGTGGCCTGCAAGGCGAGGTGGCCAAGCTCTATACATCGGAATCAACCGGAGGAGCGCGAAAACGTGATGCTTTAGACACTGGTGGAGAACAACTTGGTTTGGATGTCACCACGCCCCCCGCAGTGCTGAAAACCATCTCCACAATGACACTGGAGGCAGGACAACAAAGAAAGAGAGCGTGCTACGCCAGGGGGGTGACACGGAGGGGGGCCTCCCTTTCAGACATGCTGGCAGCAGGCATTTGCTCGCCATAAGCTGTAGAAAGCTGTGTACACAGTGTTTCCTGGTACTAATGTAATTTGTTCTCCCTTTCTGCCAGAGGAAAACATTCCTAATTTTGCCTTGGTAGTGAGGGTCTAAAAGCATGGTTATCCAGTAATCATCAGACTGCTTGATGTCAACGATACCCCTGTTACTGCATAAGAAAGCGAGCATACAGGGGGCCATTCTGGCCAGCATGCCCAAGGAGCCACTTCTTTCCAGCTCCGCCACCCCACTGAGACGATTGGGTGTCTTGGCCAGTGCCATCCTCATCAGTGTCCTCTTGCTCCTCCCAACTCACCTTATTTTTTTCAACGCCCACTTTGTGGGATAATACGAAAGACAGGTGTGAGCATGAGGGATATTACTGAGGAGAGAGAAGAGCACTGTGAGTTTTATTACATTACTGCTGTAGGGGCACTGTGAGGGATATTACTACTGTAGAGGCACTGTGGAGGACAGCAGGATTTTTTGTACAGGAACATTATTACTACTGGGGGCTCTATAATGACATTTTTACTGAGGGGTAAAATAGTGGATATTAATGCTAGAGGCACTGTATGCCTGTATTACAGGGGCATATTAGAGGACATTATTTTTGGGGACACTATACAGACATTATTCCTGGGAGCACAATCTAGGGTTTTATTATTACTGGGAGCATTTTAGCGAATATTATTATTACTGGGGGATATTATTTATACTGGGGTCACTTTTTAGTCAACAGAATAGCATTTGGGAGAATTTGGGAGCACAGTGGGCACAGTATTGGAAATGGCAGCAGGATAACATTGAAAACAGGATGGGGAGTTTGTATTGAAGATGTGGTGAGGTTGATGGAAAAATTGAGAAATCTGTGTTACAAACTCCGTAGAGACAAGATGCGACTGAAAGAATTTGTCATGGCGAACTGGGTTAAAAAGAGGAGATGAGGAAAGAGAATGTCTACATCATAGTCTTAGCAGGAGAAGAACAAGGTGGAGATGATGATTACAAAGACACCGTACTGCTTGGGGATGTGGGTTGGCTGCCACAAAGAGGACCAGGAAAAGAATGACAGGATTGTTCTGATTGGGAATGCTGACCAGTTGTATTTTCATCTGGGGATGCTGCCTCCTGTGATACAATAAACCTCTGATACCTATAATTGTGTTTCAATGGCCACGTCATATTTTAATTCTGCAGATCTTGCACACTGCTGTGTTTTTTTTTTTTCCCGTCTTATGGAGAAAAAGTGCCATACGTTTCTCACACAGAGCTACAGACAGCCAAGCTGGGCTTAACTGTGGCATGTTTTGGGCCTAACCCAGTCAGTGACATCACCAGATCCCGAAGTAGATGTGGCTCTGACTGTTCTTTGGGAGGTACGTGACCTCTGCTCTTTATTGCTGCTGCCACCACCCTTCTCCACTGATGTTGTCTCTTCCCCAGCACCCCGATCTGGCTCCCAGGTCCTGTCCAGCACACGATCATCATCTGAGTTCTCACCCTCCCAATCGCTTTTATCAGACTGTGAGATAAGATGGTGGACTCCTGGGTCCCCTGCTCTACGTTCTTCCTGGACTACCACTGTCACTGCCCCCATCACCAATGTCGAAGTTACAGGTGCCACTACTACCACCACCAACACAGGTATGCATGGGGTCACCAGCCTCCTCAGGGCTATCTGCCATAGGGCATGGTGGGTTTTCTTGCCACTTATTAGGAAAAAGGAAAGTGCACCTCTAGGAAGGGGCAGTGAAGACTGGGAGAACTCCACTGAAAGCCTTCTTTGGGGCTGCAAGGAAGTGGAGCAGGAGGAATGCTGTGACCTCTAGCTCCATGGTACTGTGTTGAACTCTGAAGTCACCTCCACATCATGCTTCTTCGACTGAGAGGAGAAGTGGTCGAAGCCGGCAGGGACAACTGCGGCCTACTACTACTTCTTCTGGTCAGATTTTTGGTGCTGCTACTGCCCACATTCTGCCTCTGGGTCTTTTCGTTTGGAACCCTTCCATAGCCTGGACATTTCTGAGCCTCTCAGATAATGTTGTGTACTACCCTGCGTACTGGTGTAGTAATCACATGTATAAGCTGCTAGTTTGAATATAATCGACCCCCCGCCCTCCCCAAAAAAAAAAAAAAAAAATTTTTTTTAAATGCTGGCATGTGTATTGGTGTTGATCACCTACAGTATATGCTGGTTTAATTAAATTTAAAATGTGACTGTGTGGAAACTGAATATACATAAATGGATTATTGAGGCTTGACGTTCAATTTCTTGTTAAAACACACAGGTAGATAGCTTATAGATGAGCAAAGTTTTGATTTGGCTGACTCATTAAAATTCAACAAGAAGTTTGATTCGTTACAAATTAATTCATCATGAACTGTGATAAATCAGGTATACTGAGGCCACTCTGCCTGATCATATTCATCCCACTTGGTGGCCCAATCTTAGTGTGAAGGCTTGGAACTTCAGGAAAAGTGTATCGCTGTGCGCAAGACGTTCTAGTGCACCCACATTCATAGCTAATCTATTCTGTAGTTGTTGTGCCGTCAGTATTACAGGTAATACTGACGGCACAACAACTACTGTACAACAACAACAACTGTAATTTATCGCCATCTAAACCACTGTGAAGTGCACCAAGATTCATAGCTATTCACTTCTCTTAAACAAAAAGAGAAGCATACAGCACTTTTCATTAAAGCCAAAACCCTGTGCGCTCCCCTGCAGGAGCTGTGTTCAAATGGCTCTTTAGTGGAACAAAATAAAGAAATGGAGTCAGCACCTGTAGAGTAGTGGAGAAAATAAAATGTTCTTTAACCCCTTGGATACTGGAAGTTTTTTCATTTTTGCGTTTTCATTTTTCTTCCCTATCTTCCTTGAGCCATAACTTTTTTTTCTGTTCACATATCCATACAAGTTGTACTTTCTAATACCACCATTTAATATTGCATACAATGTAGTGGGAAGCGGGAAGAAAATTACAAATGGGGTGGGAAAAAAACCTGCAATTCCTCCGTTTTACGGGTTTTGTCCCTACGGTGTTCCCTTTGCGTCAAAACTGACCCATGCCTTCATTCTCTTGGTCAGTACAATTACAACTATACCACATATGTATAGTTTTTTTTACATCACCATTAGAGAAGAGCGTATTTTAGAAAAATTTGATTTGGATGCTTCTACAAATAAAAAAAAATAAATTTGATTCGATCCCAATTTATTTGTGACAAATCGCATTAAAAATCAGCTATTTCCCGGCTGCTGAGAGGCTGTGTATTGGTGTAGAACACTGCACTGCAGAAACATGCATAGATAGTCCGCTGTTGTAGTGAAACAGTTACTTTGCATCAGTATGACAGGCGTTACTCTTAGAATGACTCCACTTATTTGGTCAGTTATGGGACCAGGGGCATAGCTAGAAGTGACCGGGCCCCCAGCCCCCGGAATGGCCCAGTCACAAAGTGGTGAGGGTCACAACCTAATGAGGAGTCAACATAGTCGACAAGTAACAGAGTGGTGAGGTGGCAACCGCACGAGGAGTCAACACAGTGGCCCAGTTACAGAGTGGTGAGGTGGCAGCCGCATGCAGAGTCAACATACTGATCAGTCACAGAGTGGCGAGGATGGCAAACGCATGAGGAGTCAACACAATGGCCCAGAGTGGTGAGGTGGCAACTGCACGAGGAGTCAACACAGTGGCCCAGTTACAGAGTGGTGAGGTGGCAGCCGCATGCAGAGTCAACATACTGATCAGTCACAGAGTGGTGAGGGTGGCAAACGCATGAGGAGTTAACACAATGGTCCAGAGTGGTGAGGCGGCAACCGCATGAGGAGTCAACATAGTGGCCCAGTCTCAGAGTATTGAAGGTGGCAAACGCATGAGGAGTCAATATACTGGTCAGTCACAGAGTGGTGAGGGCTGCAACCGCATGAGGAGTCAACACAGTGGCTGAGTTACAGAGTGGCAAGATGGCAACCACATGAGTTAACACAGTGGCCCAGTTAGAGTGGTGAGGTCGCAACCGCATGAGTAGTCAACACAGTGGCCCAGTTACAGAGTGGAGAGGTAGGGGGCAACAGCAGTGGAATTAACAACACAAGATAGTGGGTGTCAGTAGGAGAACATGGTAGCAGGGGTGTGGCATCAGGCAAGTGGCAGTATCAGAATAGTGGCTGAAGCAGGTGGCCAGAAGAAACTGGTCTTTTTTTTTCCACAAAGTTTTGGTGTGGCACCCAGAATGATCTAGTCCATGAATCAGCAAACTTTGGCACTCCAGCTGTTGAGAAACTACAATTCGCAGCATGCTCTATTCATTTTTTGAGAGTTCTTAGAAGAGCAGAGCAAGTATGCATGCTGGGAGTTGTAGTTTCACAACAGCTGGAATGCTGGAGGTTGCCTACCCCTGATCTAGTCTGATGCATCAGGTACTGGTATGTGGAAATCTTGGCTGATCCATGTCTGATTCATCTTTACAAAGGTCAGTCTCTCTACATTTTGGGTGGAATGGCAAGTTCTCCTTGGGGATCTTGGATGTGAGGTGGCAGGATGCAGTCCAAGCATGCCACCACCTGGGACTTAAGTTGCTGCTGATGGATCTGGTGCTGCTCCTGCCACCCCTCCCCCTATTCCCTTTCAGCAGTGTCATGGCAGTGAAACGTGAGCACAGAGGGCCCTCTTGGTCAGACCTTCATGAGGGTGGGCAATGGCGCACATAGGCAGTGGCCAACCGACGACATAGGATGTCTCGATAGTAGTTGAATTTATCCTTCCTCTCAGTGGCTGGAAGAAAAAAAAAGGCCCCCCTTTTTGGAGCGGTAGCGAAGGTCTAACATAGTGGAGAGCCAGTAGCCATCCCTCTGCCAATTGCTGATAATAGGGCTGTCACTACACAAGCAACTGAGCATGCATCTGGCTATTTGTGCAAGGGATTCCGTGCCTCCATCTCCACTGCATACTGCCATGGTGTGTCGGGGTCATCTGCCTCTTGTTCCTCATTGCCAGGGGCGGATTGCCTAAAGTATGCTGTGGGCCGTCACCCTCACTACAATACACACAACAATACACATTGCGGCCACCAGCAGCCCTGCTGCAATCTCATTATCATGCCACTGTCATGATAATGAGATCGCAGCAGGGCTGCTGGTGGCCACAGTGTGTATTGCATTGTGTATTGTAGTGTGTAGGGCCGCTGGCCCTGCTCTGATCTTATTATCATGCCTCATTGCCCCTGCCTCTGATAATCCGCCCGTCCCTGTACCTTTGACACCGGACAGCAGGAGAGATCACTATTCTGCCTTCCGGTTGTCAAAGGACCTGTGGCTCCTCCCACTCCCAGCGTCAACGCGACTGACGCCGTGTCATCATCCCTACCCCTCCTGCTCCAGGACACAGGCCAGAAGAGGCTGCTGCATGTATGGATACTCAGGTAAGTTTTTTTTTTTTTTTTTTTGCCAACCATTTGACAATAAGGGGGTTTGGGGGCAGGGCACATTAAGGTGACCACTGTACATTACTGGGGCAGGGGGGGGAAATTATTGGGGGAGCTATAGGGACATTACTGGGGGAATGGGGGCATTACTTGGGGCTCTATAGTGACATCAAATGGGGAAGGGGGGCATTACTGGGGGCAGGGGGAAATTACTGGGGGCTCTATAGTGACATTACTGGGGGAGATATAAGGACATTACTGGGGCCAGGTGGGCATTACTGGGGGGTGGGGAGGCATTACTATGGCCACTATAGGGATATTACTGGGGCAGGGGGGAATTACTGGAGGGCAAGGGGAGGACATTACTAGGGGCATTATTATTACTGAAGGCACAATATGGGGCATTATTTTTACAGGGGACACAATACAATATATAATATTAATACTGGGAGCATTATTATAACATGAGGTGGCGTTTTTAATACTGGGGGCACTGTGGGGACATTGGTATTACTGGGGGCATTATTATTATTACTGGGGAATTATAGGTGGTACTTTTTTGTTGCTGGGGGCTGGCATTATTGTCACTGGCGGTACTATAGGGCCATTATTATTTTTAAAGTATGTTATTTCGGGGCATCGGGGAGCACAGTAGGCTCAGTATTGGGTTAGCAGCAGGACGACAATGTTGGGGCACCAGGGTCAGGAGGATAATGATAGAAAAGTGAGGAACCTAAGATGTCTGTGTGTGAAAGTCTGCAGAGATGGAACATGGCTAGAAGATGTCATCATGTGTTGTCTGGTCCTAACAGAGAAGATGAGGAAAGAGAATGTCTATATCAGAGGAGACAACACTGGATGTGAGAGGTATGTGACATTGTATTCCCCCATATGTATGATGACGCTGAAAGACCAATCAGAATACTGATGGTAGGGGTGGCTCTTTGCTGTTGCCTGTGTTTTAACTCTTCATCCCCATTCTCTATATCTTAAAGACAAGTGGAGGAGAAAGACAGAACATGGCAGTTGGCATTGGGCACCACAGAGGAGTAGCTTCTAGAGAGGTTTTGGGCTCTTCTGGAGCAGTATATTGTGCTGCACTGAGCCAAATAAGAAATTGTGGCATGATATACCGCTCCCTACTCATGTTGACCCCACCTTCTCTCAATCTGGGCCCGCCCACAACATGGGGCAGCTTTTTTTTTTTTTCCAGGGCCACTTAATTCCCAATCTGTCCCTGCTCATCACCCTCTAGCTTGACCTGCTCCTCTCCTGTCACTTGTGCAGAAATCTGTAGTCTTACCAGAAGTCCAACATGAGAGCACATGGGAGGTTGTCCTTATGGGTCTCTGTAGGGATAGAAAGCAAGAGAATTTAAAAGGCCCATATTCTCCAGTGGCTTCCAAATTACAACACCAGATGCATTGGAATTTTATTTATTTATTTATTTATATATCCTTTTAATTTTTTTTAGAATTCACAATGTTGACATCACATTGTTAGAACACATACACACACACACCTGCTCAAAAAAAAAAGGGAACACTAAAATACCACATCTTTGATCTCAATGAATTAAATATTCCAGTTGCAAATCTTTATTCATCACATAGTGGAATGCGTTGAGAATGATCAATGTAAATCAAAGTTAATATCCCATGGAGGTCTGGATTTGGAATGATACTCAAAATCAAAGTGGAAAATCAAATTTCAGGCTGATCCAACTTCAGTGGAAATCCCTCAAGACAAGGAAATGAGGCTCAGTAGTGTGTGTGGCCTCCATATACCTATATGATCTCCCTACAATGCCTGGGCATGATCCTGAGGTGGCTGATGTTCTCCTGAGAGATCTCCTCCCAGACCTGGATTAAAGCATGAGTCAAATCCTGGTCAGTCTGTTGTGCAAGGGGCCACTGCACTTGCATATTGTCTCACAATGGGTCTGAGGATCTCATTCCAGTACCTAATGGCAGTCAGGGTACCTCTGGCTAGCACATGTGCATCCCTCTAAACAAATGCCTCACTACACAATTACTGAACCACTGCCGATCTAGTCGTGCTGGAGGATGTTGCAGGCAGCAGAACGTTCTCCACGGCGTCTCCTGACTGTCACATGTGCTCAGTGCGGACCTGCTCTCATTCATGAAGAGCACAGGGCACCAATGTCGAATCTGCCAATCTTGGCGTTCTCTGACAAATGCCAATTGCCTTGCACGGTGTTAGGCTGTAAGCACAACACCGACTTGTGGACATTGGGCCCTCATGGAGTCTGTTTCTGACCGTTTGAGCAGGCACATGGATATTAGTGGCCTGCTGGAGGTAATTTTGCAGGGCTCTGACATTACTCCTTCCATGCACAAAGGAGAAGGTAGCAGTCCTGCTGCTGGGTTGTTGCCCTCCTATGGCTCCCTCCACGTCTCCTGGTATCTGCTCCATGATCTGGACACAGTGCTGACAGACAAAGCTAACCTTCTTGTCACAGCTCGCATTGATGTGTCATTCAGAATGAGTTGTGCTACCTGAGCAACCTCTGTGGGTTGTAGGCACCGTCTCAAGCTACCTCTAGGGGTGAGAGCAACGACAAAATGCAAAAGTGACCAAAACAACAGCCAAAAAGGATGAGAACAGAGAAATGGTCCGTGATCACTACCTGCAGAACCACTCCTTTATAGGAGTTGTCATTTTACCTGTTGCCTGTTCAATTTGTATAACAGCAGGAGAAATTGATTCACAATCAGTGTTGCTTCTTAACTGGATAGGTTGATTTCACAGACGTGCGATTGACTTGGAGTTACATTGTGTTGTTTAAGTGTTCCCTTTATTTTTTGAGCAGTGTAGTATCTATGAATTGCTCATAGAATTTTTTATTTTTTTAGAATTAACCTTTCAGAAGCCATGCTGCTACCTGAGTTGCTTCTACTTGTGGATGTAGAATCGGACCTTGGGTATTCCAGGGGTAGTATCCAAGGAGCTTGGATTGACATTAATTTTAGCAAAGGGAACCAGGATTTTTGGGCCAAACTAGGGCTATTAAGATAATCTGAACTTCTTACTGCTGGAAATCCCAGGACAGGGCCAACGCATCCCCATTTCCTCCATCCTCCAGAGTGAAGGAGTAAAACATTCTAGTTCTATGTTTTGTACCCCTTTTAAATTGCCCATGAGAACATCTCTGCTATTGTTTGTAAACCTACACTCCTGATACCTACTTGGTGATTAATATAGACCACAAGTGTGGTATTGTCAGTTCTTATCTGGACATCTTTGTCCTATATTTCTGGTGCTAAGGCTTTTAATGTTTCCCACACAGCTCTCTCAAATTTGAAGATTCCTCTGCTTGGGCTCTGGACCACTCCCCTTGCAAATAATAAGTTGACCAATGAGCTCCCCAACCCCACTGACTTCTGTTATCACCTGCAAGTTCTTTTATCCAGGAGACCCCTTGTTCCAAATGAAACAGAAATCTACCAATGAAGGGATAGGGATACTGCTTGAGAAATGGTAATTTTGTCCCAACTTGATAAAATCGCTCATTGTAGAACTGTGGAGTGGAACTGTGCCCACTTGACCGCCAGAGTACAGACTGTCATAGTTAGGAAAGACTGAGAAAGGCTTCCAGGTGATTTTTTACTTTTTCTATTTTTTTGGGAATGGTAGGGATTGGATTTCTCCCAGTTGACAATCCAACCCAACTTGTACATAAGTTGAAACACATTGTTTTTCGGGGTCTGTTTTGAATTGCTGATAAGGTCATCTAAATAAGGAACTATAATTACATTCGACCTTCTCAAATGGGCAACTATTTTGGTCATTAGTTTTGTGAATACCCTTGGAGCAGATGTTATTCCGAAGCGTAATGCTTAGAAGTGAAAGTGGGAAATCTGACCTGCTAGACGTACTACAATCCTGAGATACTTTTGATCCGACTGAGATACAGACAACATGGTAGTAAAAAATCTAAAGTGAAGGTCTAAAGTGGCCATAAAGTCTTTTTCTTGAAGGCATCCTTGGAGACCGGTGCCTGTGGCAGCTGTTGCTGTGGGACTATTGCGGACTTGTTTGTGCGAAACTGCTGTTGCTGCCACAAATGTCTGCTTCGGCAATTTTTCTTGTAGTGGTCTGGTTTACCATATCCGTAACACTTAATGAGAGGATGGGATTTGTCGTTCCCCCCTCTCCCGTCATGACCATGAGGGCCGCCTTCTGTGTCCCTGTCGCAGCTTCAATGCCTTTTGCTACCAGAGTAAGGACTTCGATAGTCAAGGAACGGTACTCTGGATGGGCCATCTTTAAGGCCTTCTGTAACTGGTCTTCAGCCCATCAGTAAATGCACTAGACAACCTGCTACTCTGCACAGGATCTTATTTAGTGAATCCCAGATCTTTAAATGTTTGCCCCATTCTCAGGGCAAATTTCTCCACAGATTCTGTCTTATCCTGTTTAAGATCCTGAAACTGAACTGACTGACTGGCTAGTTGCTGGCGGGCCCACTCTCCCAATCTCCTGCAGAACTCTTCACCAGAATCATACTGTTGTTGCCACTCTTCTGACCCATACGCAGGGGGTCGTATGGCCCTGTCCATGAGCGGCCAGAAAGACTTCCCTGCCTTTATGTTAGTCAGCCCCGCCAAGTAGCAGAGTGTGTTTTCCGGATTTGCTCCATCTTCCTATAAAAGGGCATGGGCTGAGTTTCCGGGTCAGGGAGGGAGTTGACAAGGGTAGTGGCCTGGTTGGGTGAGAAGGTCTCATACTTCCGCACTCCTCCACCCCCGAAGGGGGGAGGACAGGAGGTGCTGGCACGGGTACTGGGGCCTGTCGGGTCTCTTGAACATGACGCAGTTGTCTCTGCACTTCATCCAGCTGCGCGCCCATCCTCTGGAGGGCAGCCTCCGCCTGTTCCCTGTACTCTCTCTCCTCTTCGCCACTCCCTTCTCCCCCCATTGCCCCTCCTGAATCTGGATCCTCAGCAGGCTCATCCTCATCCTGGGCTGCTGTCTCTGGGGGCTTGTATGTTCTACCCCTACCCCCTGCCATAAAAAAGGGGACTGGGCCAGTACTCTCTGTCGGAGGGGGTGCAGCCACCAGGACCGGTACATAATAAGAGCCATCAGGGTATAGTGGAGTCACTGGTGGCACAGGCACTAGTTTCGGGGCCTGGTCATCTTCCTCAAAATGAATGCGAAGCTCCTCCCCCTGTGCGGTGGGGGCCTGGGCTGGAGACAGCACTGGAGGCAGGACAGGACATGCAGTGACGTTCACTGGGGGTGGTGCTGGCGGCAGGATGGGACATGCAGTGACGTTCACTGGGGGTAGTGCTGGAGGCAGGACGGGGGCGGTCCTCGAGGTCAGTGACGTGGAGAGGGGGAGGGGACGACAACAAATCCCATCCTCTCATTAAGTGTTACAGATGTGGTAAACCAGGCCACTACAAGAAAAATTGCCACAGCAGACATTTGTGGCAGCAACAGCAGATTCACTCAAACAAGTCCACAATAGTCCCACAGCAACAGCTGCCACAGGCACCAGTCTCCCAGGGGGGGGGCAGCCTGGAGATGGGTCAGCCTAGGACATAGGCAAGCCAGATCCACATGCCGAAGACCTCGAACCTTTAATGGCGCTCTCTACCCCCTCCTCTTGTGGTCCTGCCCCCATGGTACAACTCAATGTGGGAGGTGAGCAGCGCACCTTTCTTGTGGATATTGGTGCAGCCCAAAGTGTATGCAGATATACCTGACTCTGATTTTGTGGATGATACATCATCCGTTTCATGTGTGAGCATTGATGGTAGGTGTTGGGACCTATGCCACCAGGCGTCTCTCTCTCTCTCTTGTTGTTTCTGGCTGACCAAAGATACAAAGTGTCTAAGGATAAAGTCCAGTGCTGTGAACTCAAGGTTACATTCCTTGGCCACTATCTAAGCCCAGGAGCCAAGCACCTAACTGATGACCGGAAAAAAGCCATCCTTGACATTGCAGAGCCTGCCACTCCCCATCAACTCCAAGCATTTTTGGGCCTAGTCTCATACTGTAGGCCTTGGATCTTGGACGCCTCTATCTTGATGCAACCCTTGTACGACTGTATAACACACTCTCCGTTTTACCTCACACAGGAGGCCAAGGAGTCATTTTTACAGCTCAAGACTGCGGTGTCCTCTTTGCTAGCCTTGGGTATTCCAAACTATGACCTCCCTTTCAGGTTGTATGTGATGGAGACAGAAGGCCATGCAACGGGAGTCCTCACCCAGAGTCATGGAGGCCAAAACAGACCTTTGGGTTACTACTCTGCCCGTTTGGATCCAGTAGCTAGAGGCTCTCCTTCATGCATCAGAGCCATACATGCTTGCCACCTGCTACTGGACAAGACCTCTGACCTTGTTATGGGACATCCCTTGCAAGTCTTGGCGCCTCATGATATCTCTACCATTCTACAACAAACGCAGCCCAAGCATCTCTCAGCTGCACGTCATCTTCATATGCAGTGTTCACTACTGCTAACTGACACAGTCACAATCTCCAGGTGTCATGTCCTCAACCCTGCATCACTTCTCCCCTTTCCTCAAGGGGGGGGATGGAAGAAGGAGGAAGACATGAAGGTACAGAAGAAGGAGGATATGAAGATGAAGACCCTGATTCGTCAGAGGATCATCTAGCTGCTTGGAGCTCATTAAGCAGGAAACTGAACCACTGGCTAACATTTCAGAAACTCCTTTGTCGGACCCCCAGCTCTCACTCTTTGTGGATGATCAGAAAAGGTATCACACTGGGTTCGCGGTGACCTCCTCACATGAAGTTATCAAGGCTTAGACCTTACCACCGGATATGTCTGCACAGGAGGCAGAACTCATAGCCCTTACAGAGGCGTGTAAACTCTCCCAGGACACCATGGCAAATATCTACATGGATTCAAGATATGCCTTTGGAGTGGCCCATGATTTTGGGCCCATATGGAAACGCAGGAACTTCATTACTGCGAATGGCACTCCTATCAAGAATGCAAAATCAGTGGAGGAGCTGATGGAGGCTCTGGCCCTCCCCCAGCAAGTGGCCATACTGAAGGTGAAAGCCCACACTAAGGCAGACACCCAAGAGTCTAAGGGCAATGCACTACCAGATGAAGCTGCAAAGAAGGCAGCCATGGAGGAAAGGGAAGAAGCAATGGCTCTAGTGGTGCAGACCAGATCCAAATCTGCAGAGGACAAATCTACAGCTTGCTTGCTCCCCATAACCAAGGAGAGACTCCAAGACATGCAAGAGAAATCATCGGATGAAGAAAAAAAGAATATGGAGTGAGAAAGGAGCAGACATGGGGAGTGATATAGGCTGGATCCGGAAGAAAGGACATCTGCTCTGTTTACCAAGAAGCCTGTATCCTGTGGTGGCGTCTTGGGCCCATGGGCCGACGCACCAGAGTAAGACTGCCATGAACAATCTGATATCCTCCATCTGGCTTGCTCCTGGCATATCCATGTTCATAGCCAGACATGTCAACAGCTGTTTGATCTGTACCAGCTGCAACCCCGGAAAAATGGAAAAAGTTCCATTAAAGTGTTCACCTAAACCTCTCTACCCCTTCCAAAGGATCCAGGTTGACCACATACAGATGAACCACTGAGGAAGGGACATACTAGCCCCGAAACGCGTCTGGTGAAACAGGACCTATTCTGGAGAGACCATTAGTGCGCACCCAACGAGGAATCCTTTTTTGACGTTCTAACTACAGAGCACATAATTGCGGTGAATTACTGGAAAGCTCCGCTTACCATTACATCGACAGTACGCTGTCTGAGTATTTCCAGCATTTATTGCAGCGCTGATTGCACGCTGAATATTACATCAAACTACGGAGGAGAGCTGTCGGATACCCCCGCTACATCCACAGCGCTGATACAGCATTACCTGAAGGGAATAATATTGGCCACATTTACAGCGCTGTCGGCCTGAACGCGGAGTCGGCATCACCCATCTGCAAAGCGCGCGCCCACGTGGGACGCCACGGAGGCCGCGATTTCGCCCACTTACATATAGACTGTAAGTACCAGTATCCATATAAACTTAAAACTAAGAACTGACAATACCATCTTCCAGCCCATTTTTCAGCACACTCCTATACCACACCTGCCTGTCATCGTGCTGTGGGACGCTGAGACCATCATAGAACGGCTGAATTCAATTTCAAACAAAAGGGTTTTAACTTGCCTGAAAACAGAGGGGCTTTTGCCTGAAAAACCCCATACTGGTAATGTACTGAATTATCTTATCTTTTTAAACTCTTCAAAACATTTATACATGCATGTATTTTTTGTTTATTACAAGTTGGGACTATTTTCTGATCATTTTTTATTATTTTTTACTTCTCATTTTTACTATATATATATATTTTTTTGTTTGTTTGACTATCATTGTTTATCATTAAAAAGATCAACCTTTTAATAGCTATCATACAACAATTAGGACCTTATTAAATATTTTATGCAACAACACAATACAGTTATAGATGTAAACCCAATAATAAAACCATCATTTAAAAACAATCCACCTTACTGATCTTCTTTATTTTCATGTCCATGCACACAGGTAAGAAGTGTGCACATCTAACATATATTCTATAA
>ONZH01026215.1:0-89071 GCA_900303285.1 Rhinella marina
CCTAGACTGACGCTACTGTACAGTACACTACATAATTGTTTACTGGACTGTAAAGCTAAATTTAGCCAACTAAGAGAGGCCATAGGCCTAACTAACTGGGACAAAGTCCTCAAAAATAAAAATACAGCGACAAAATGGGATATTTTAAAGCATCCTAATATCTAATTGTGAGAGGTACATACCTTATGGGAATAAAAGGGTTAAGGAACAGAAAAAACAATGTGGATAAACAGAACTGTAAAGAAAGCAATACATGACAAACAGAAAGCATTTAAATCACTAAAACAGGAGGGGAGCGAGGAAGCAATGAAAACTATAAGGAAAAAAATAGAATATGTAAAAGACTAATAAAAACAGCCAAACTAGAGACCGAGAGATTAATCGCCAAAGAGAGTAAAACTAACCCTAAAATGTTCTTTAATTATATAAATGGTAAAAAGTATAAACCTGAAGGTGTCGGCCCCTTACAGAGTAATGAGGGGGGAGTTGCAGAGAGCGATGAGGAGAAAGCAAAGCTACTAAATATCTTTTTCTCCACTGTATTCACTGAGGAAAATAAACTGTCAGATGAAATGCAGAGTATAAAAGTAAATTCCCCATTAAAAGTGCCCTGTCTGACCCAGGAAGAAGTAGAGCTGCGTCTTAAAAAGATTAAAATAGACAAATCGCCAGGACCGGATGGCATACACCCCCGTATCCTAAGAGAATTAAGTAATATCATCGCCAGACCCTTATTTCTGATATTTAAGGACTCTATACTGACAGGGAGTGTTCCACAGGATTGGCACATAGCAAATGTGGTGCCAATATTCAAAAAGGGTCCAAAAACAGAGACCGGGAACTATAGGCCGGTAAGTTTAACATCAGTCGTGGGTAAACTGTTTGAGGGTTTTCTAAGAGATGCTATCTTGGAGTACCTCAATGAAAATAAGCAAATTACTCCATATCAGCATGGCTTCATGAGGAATCGGTCATGTCAAACCAATTTAATCAGTTTCTATGAGGAGGTAAATTCTAGACTGGACCTCAGCGAATCAATGGATGTCGTATATCTGGACTTCTCCAAAGCATTTGACACTGTACCACATAAAAGGTTAGTATATAAAATGAGAATGCTTGGCCTGGGAGAAAATGTCTGTATGTGGGTAAGTAACTGGCTCAGTGATAGAAAACAGAGGTTGGTTATTAATGGTACATACTCAGATTGGGCCCTATTCTCTTCAATATATTTATTAATGATCTTGTAGAAGGCTTGCACAGTAAAATATCAATCTTTGCAGATGACACTAAACTGTGTAAAGTAATTAACACAGAAGAGGACAGTACACTGCTACAGATGGACCTGGATAGACTGGAGGCTTGGGCAGAGAAGTGGCAGATGAGGTTTAACACTGACAAAGGTGAAGGAATAATGCAAGTCACCAGTACATACTAAATGGTAAAATACTGGGTAACTCTGACATGGAAAAGGACCTAGGAATTTTAGTGAACAGCAAACTAAGCTGCAGAAACCAGTGTCAGACAGCTGCTGCCAAGGCCAATAAGATAATGGGTTGCATCAAAAGAGGCATAGATGCCCGTGATGAGAACATAGTCCTGCCACTTTACAAATCACTAGTCAGACCACACATGGAGTACTGTGTACAGTTCTGGGCTCCTGTGAACAAGGCAGACATAGCAGAGCTGGAGAGGGTTCAGGAGGAGGGCAACTAAAGTAATAACTGGAATGGGTGGACTACAGTACCCAGAAAGATTATCAAAATTAGGGTTATTCACTTTAGAAAAAAGACGACTGAGGGGAGATCTAATAACTATGTATAAATATATCAGAGGTCAGTACAGAGATCTCTCCCATGATCTATTTATCCCCAGGACTGTGACTGTGACGAGGGGCCATCCTCTGCGTCTGGAGGAAAGAAGGTTTGTACACAAACATAGAAGCTGGCACCGATTTCAGCTGTTTAACCCCATAGATGCCGCAGTCAGTAGCCGCCCGCAGCATCCATGGAGTTAAGAGGGGAGGGAGCTCCCTCTCTATGCCATCGGGTCCTGGCTGCCATGTACCTAAGGCTGATCAGACCCTCAGGATTTGATCAGCCTTGGTGTAAGTGAAACACTGATCCAGTGCATTGCAATAGATGACTATTGCAATGCAGTGTATAGCTATCAAGCCCACTGGATCTTCAAGATCCATTGGGTCTTGATACATTAAAAAAAAAAGTGTAAAAAGAAAGTAAAAAAAGTGTAAAAAATAAAAAAAATAAAGTTTAAAAAAAATAAATAAATAAAAGTTTAAAGTAAAAAAAAAGTACCCTTTTCTCTCAAAGAAAGTAAAGAAAAGTAAAAAAAGAAAAAGAAAAGTACACATATTAGGTATCGCCACGTCCGTATCGACCGGCTCTATAAAAGTATCACATGATCCACCCCGCCAGGTGAACTCAGAAATTTAAAAAAAAAAAAAAGCTATGCCAAAACAGCCATTTTTTATCACCTTGCCTCACAAGTGTGTAAAACTTAACAAAAATAAAAATGGTAGACATATTGGGTATCGCTGCATCCGTAAAAGCCTCCTATATAAAAATATTACATGAGATGGCTCCCCAGGGCAGTATATCTGCCATGCATTCACATCAGGGAGAAAAAAGACAAGATGGGCAAATGTGTGGTAAATTTTAAACACTAAAACAAAGACATAAACAGCACTCTGGTACACGGTTCTGAATAAGACCATATACTCCTACTCTATACATACTGACTCTATACAATTAGTACGGTTGAAAAAAGACATACGTATGTCCATCAAGTTTAACCATGGGATGGGTAAGGCTGTTAATGAAACCAATTGTTATGTGATTTGTTTAAGATTTAAAAATTACTTTCCTCCATTGATCTCCAGGAAGGTAGCAAACGCATAAAGCATGAACAAATTTACCCTCCCAACCCCCAAGTGGAGACCAGACCTGAGCAACATTCAGAATAATTAAGTGTATCTACATACATGTTAATGTTTTTCTTGATGTGACCACTTCTTGAGGTAGACTATTGCGGAGACTCATGTTTTTATGCACATGACAGTTCCTTCAATTAGTTTGTTGGCATCTCAAGCTGTGATTGCAGCATTTTGATGGGCTTACATGGTAGTCAGAGGTCTGATAAAAAAAAATGCACTACAATAATAAAATGCAATATATGTAAAAAAAAATATTGGGAGGAATTTATCACGAGGGTAATATTTGAGGTCAGTTTTGCAGGAGTCTGCATTGGTGTACTTTGCGCTAGAGATGAGCGAATCTTCTAAGATTCGCTTTGGCGAATATTCGCCAAATATTTAAAAATATTTGTCTCGGATAAGATTCGATTCGGTTCAAGTTAAAAAAAGTATTCGTGTTCTGCGAACATTCCGGCGAATACGTACGCCTGATTGTACAAAGCTTTAGCGTATTACTATTCGTAAAGAACAAATATACAGTAAAAGTACGCTACTTAACTGAATATGTACGCATTAGCGTACAAATTATCAGATGCGTAGCATTAGCATACAAATTATATGATGCGTACGTAGCATTAGCATATAAAGATTTAAGATGAATCTTCCGAAGCGAATCTGAAAATATTCGGATTCGCTTCGGCGTAAAAAAATTCCAAGATTCGTATCAAATCTACGAAGCAGCAAATAGATTTGCTTATCTCTACTTTGCGCCAAATTCATCAAACAGTGCATCTTGTTTGTTAAGTTTGGTTGATCTTGTTGAAACCTAACTAGAAATGCCACTCCAGTTTTTTATATCATCCCGCAACTGGTGTGACTTTGTGACTTTTTTTTAATAAAGTCACAGTCAAAAAATTAAAGTGAATTTCATTAACATAGCTAACCACATTTACTTTTTTACCAACTATTCAAAACTTAAGTGATATAAAAATACAAAAAGTCACAAAAATGTTGCCCAAGTGACCTAAAAAAAAATCACAAACGCCCTATTTTACAACTATTTGAAGACAGCATTCTGGAGTACAGGGAGTAATAAGTTACCTACATTGTGTTTGCATGCTTTTCTAGTTTTCACTTTTTCTTTTATGTAAATTTGGTATCATTTTTAACCTCATAATGTAATTTATATGAATTATCTATGATTTGTACTTGTATACATATGTAAGTACATTAACTTGTGTACCTATTTCTTAATAACTTCTTAAATGCCATCTTAAACAGACAGTCCTAGGGTCCTTCAAAGGACCCTGGAATATACATACAAGGCAGGAGTATACGAATAATACATCATAGTTAATACCTATCACATAATCAATTGCAGATCCCACCTTTATTAACCCATTTCATGCAAAAATGTGCTTGTATAAGAACTGGGACCCTTCTCTTCATTGCATGGACATGATGGCATCGCTCACATGATTAGAGCACTGTAGTTGTACAGTGGATGTCCTCTAAAGACTCCTGCCTCCCTCACAATAGTACAGGGAGGGTTATCAAGAGGTTAAACATTGTATGATGCAAATACTAACTTACAATATTCTCCAGGTATTGTTTCTGCCACTTCTGTCTTTTCAGTTCTTTGGATAATGTATTTTACAATACAAATGTGACCAAACTAATAGGATATTGATCGCTTTCCATTGCGTCTGTTTGACATTTAGAAGTAGACAAATTGACTTTTTTTGGCTGCAAAACAAGTTTATGAATCTTGGCATTTAGAATGTAACACTCACAAAGTAACTGTTACAATACAATGGATTGGAATGGGACAATATACATTTATCCCTTAAAAAGAGCTTTTAGGCATCTGTGATGAGCAAACCCGAACTGCAAAGTTCAGGTTCGTATCGAACTTTGCAAGTTCAGGTACCTGGACCCGAACCTCGACTTTTTGACTGAAGTTCGGGTTCGGTGTTCTGGTGATTTTATTATTTTAAGACAAAATGCTAAATAAAATGGCCATTGAGGGGTTAAAAATAATTTTTAAAAAAACTCACCTCATCCACTTGATCGCACAGCCAGTATTCTCTTCTTTCTGCAGAATCTGCAAAAGGACCTGCGTTGACGTCACCATGCTCACCACGTGGTGAGCGCGGTAATGTCACCGCAGGTGCTGCTGAATGAAGATTGAAGGACCTGCAGGGACATCACTACGCTCACCACGTGATGAACGTGGTGATGTCATCGCAGGTCCTTTTTTGCTGGTCCTGCAAAAAGAAAAAAGAAGAGGATACCAGCTGTGCATGAGGTGAGGTTTTTTTTAAATTATTATTTTTAACCCCGCAATGGCCATTTTATTTAGCATTCTATCTTAAGAATGCTATTATTTTCCGTTATAACCAGGTTATAACGGAAAATAATAACGTGAAGTTTGGGTCCCCAACCATGGGTTGGCTCATCCCTAATCAGTATGATGATTATAAAAACATTAGGGTTTATACTCAAAATTTTAATTGTAAGCTAACCCATTTTGATAATCTAAATGGATCAGGGACCGTATTTAAAGGCATATACATCAGATTAACTTCCTTTATAACAAAATGATCTCCATCCACAGATTCTGTTTCAAAATGTGAATTCAAACGATTTGAGAATGAATAAGCTTATGCATGCTAAGTGAATAAATATATTTACTATGTGTGAATTAATATACGAAAATGCAGACAAACCACAGAATAGTAAAAAGTCATCACTGGTTTTCAATACAATAAGTTTTGGGGGTACTCAGAGTCAGCAATGCTATAACACATAGCTGTCTACCTTGTTATTACGCATGACTGACACCCCAGGCTATACAAGAGATAGGGCAAATCAATACTTATATCCTACCTAGACTGAAGTCTTCAATGGAGTGCCAACTAATGTGTGTAACAGAGTTTATATCGTTTAGCCCCCTCATGCAGTGTGCATCACTCAGGTCTTTGAGATAAGCACTTCTCAGGAATGTAGCCTTGGTACAATGGGGGATGGGTATAATCAAACTATCCCTAACCCACTACATTACAAGGAAGACTTTATTACCTAGAATATTAATGATAATATAAAAGAGGCAGAATTAAAGGAGACAGAACTAATCAGTACTTCAAAATACCCTTACACCCCTGGTTCTTCCACTTTAATTCATTTTCAACAACCAACATCAGGGCCTATTCTACATATATAGCCTGGTACCATAGAGTTCCTCTGCCAAAATTTTGACACCAATAAAAAACCAACATCTCCCAAAGAAAAAATTAAAATCTCCAATGTGCATTAAAAAAATATTGTACTCCACTTTCTTGTTTTATACACATTCACATTTTCATTTATCCATTTCTTGCTGCAGCATCATTTATTCATATCAACACGAAGCTCATAACCACATTAACCTTATTCTTGGAGTGCAAACACAGCTGTCCTGAGCATCCATTCACATTCCACTATACAGCTTCACACATCCCAAACTCAAAGCCACACCCATTCACATTCCAATGAATTATTTATGGCTCTCATCTACACAGCTTTCCTGGCAACATACATACCACACCCAGAATTGTTGATAATCTCTATTGCTTATTTCTGCCATTATGTGCCAACATCTTCTGGTCTTCACTCTGCAATCAATCAAAGGCTTATAACAAGACAGAAACATTTTTTGTTAAAACCAAATCATTTTATATGACTCCATTGGTAGTGCCCATATATAATAATTTTTCTTTAAAGGGGTATTCCCATCTCACACATGTAGTTTGTATAGTTAGATATAGCCATACCAATATTATTACTAATAGAATGTATTTATATAAAATGTACCGTTTACAAGATTTTCCTATTTGTATTTCCATTGTCCCACACACATCAGTTAGGCCGTTGCCCCTAGTTACGACCACTGCGGCCATGTAGTAGTAGTGGCCGGCTTGTTCTTGTTGAAACCTGCTCTGAGGTAACTGCTCTATTGTGAACACACATTACATGAACATGCGGAGACACATCTTAGGGTACTTTCACATCTGGTCAGGATCCGTCTAAAGCGCAGACTTTCTAAACGGATCCTGCTCCATAGAGATGAATTGATCTTGGAACAGGATCGGTTTCTCTGCGTTTTGGAAGCGCAGACAAAAATGCTACAACCCTAAGATGTGTCTCCGCATGCTCATGTAATGTGCGTTCACAATACAGCAGTTACCTCAGAGCGGGTTTGAAGAAGAGCAAGCCGGCCACCACTACTACATGGCCGCAGTGGTCGTAACTAGGGGCAACGTCCTGACTGATGTGTGTGGGACAATGGAAATACAAATAGGCAAATCTTCTAAACGGTACATTTTATATAAATACATTCTATTAGTAATAATACTGGTATGGCTATATCTTATTATACAAACTACATTTGTGAGATGGGAATACCCCTTTAAGGCTGGGTTCACACCTTATCATTAGCTGCATGGAAAAGCAGAAAGAGAAATTATTAAATAATCTTCACTTTTCTAGGTATTGCATATCGCTGACTAAACAAATCCTAGACTCTATTTGCCTTACTCCTCAGTCTGATACTTCCTACCGCCTCACCTTCCAATCTAAGCAATCAGAATTGTGCAGAATCCAAACTACATTATCTAAGGAATGTTTGGGCTTAGCAAACTATTCTCTGCTAAGGCTGGGGGTTGGGATCAGCCATGTGTTTGCTAGCCCACTGCAGCAGGCAGTCCCCCTTTCCTGACTCTTTTCTCTAAAGCATTCATTCAATTTTCCTTACTTCAGCAAAGTGAGAAAAAACAAAGCTATACAATCAGACTAGAAGGGGGATGGGACTATATTTATTATTAACTGACAAACAGTACCTTATGTATCACACTTATCATACTTTACTGCTATATTTGTTACAAAACAAACAAATCTCTAATGCTATGGCCACAGGTCTTTGCAAACGCACACAGCATTAGGGTATCAAACCCTTAAAGGGGTTGTCCAGGTTCAGAGCTGAACTTGGACATATCCCCTTTTTCACCCAGCCAGCCTCCTGGGATGAGCATTGGAGCATTTCATGCTCTGATGCTCTCCCTTGCCCTTCACTGTATCTTGCAGGGCAAGGGCTAAAGCCCACCCAATAGTGCCGGTGATGTCACGAGGAACACTGCTAGGTGCAAGCCTTCATCTTTGAGAGACCCAGTACGTCATCGGCAATAATAGGTGGGCTTTAGCGCTGCCCTAGCCTGTAAAATGGCAAGGCGAGCGCTAAAGCCTACCTATTAGTGCCGGTGATGTCACCTAGCAGAGACCTGGTATTTCACTGGATCTAATGAAAAAGCCTTTGCCTTGCGTGATTCAGCACAGAACAAGGGAGAGCATCAGAGCATAAAATGCTTTGATGCTCATCTCAGGGGGCTGGATAAAGAAGGGGATATTTTTGGGTTCAGCTCTGAACCGGGGCAACCCATTTAAACAGTTAATTTCTGAACATTTAACACAAGTGCCAATCTGATCATTGTAGACACTTGGACACTCTTCTCTCTTGCCAGTGCCATAAATTAACATCTTGACATTGCTCTGTTTTCCAACTCAGATCCCCACCCCCCTAACATCACAAGAGCTCTGATTCCACAATCTGCAAGCTCTTACTACACAAAGTCTTACAGATTTTCACTAGAATTTGCTCAGTTCTATGACTTCAAAAAGACCATTGCTAGATTCTACCAAGCCTACTATAGCATCACTCACAGCTCATAGCAAATTTGTACCACCGGTGTAACCACTAATAATCTGCCCGCAGATTATTAGATTTCCATGAATGTCCGAGTTACTATACGGAGTAGCAGGACCAAACTAACTTCTCTATGTAACACCCTAGCAACTATAAGCATATCCATTTGCTCAAATCCCAGTTATGACACCTAGTGTTTAAAAATGTGAATTCAAAAGATTTGAGAATGAATAGGCTTACGTAGGCTAAGTGAATAAATATATTTACTAACTGTGATTAAATATAACATAACACAGACAAATCATATACAGAATAGTAAAAAGTAAATTATCATCATTGGCCTTCAATACACAATGGGGGGAACTAGATCACTCTGTGTGTTTAATGAATCTATATAATATAAGAGTTTCAATTACTGAAATAAATTAACTTTTAGATAATATTCAAATTTATTGAGATGCACCTGTATAGAATAGATAGCTGCAGAGGTTGGTAAGTTGCCATAAGATATGTTGATAAAAGCTGAAGGGAACGGAAAAAAAGAACAAGATAGATGTATGTTTTTATCAACATCCTATATACTATGAAGAGATCTGAATCCAATAATGTGATTTTGTGTATCCAAAAGGAAGAGTGTTAAGGAATAATTTATTAACCCCTTCAACCCCGGGCCTGTTTTCACCTTCCTGACCAGGCCATTTTTTGCAAATCTGACATGTGTCACTTTATGTGGTAATAACTTTGGAACGCTTTTACTTATGCAAGCTATTCTGAGATTGTTTTCTCGTCACATATTGTGCTTCACGACAGTAGTAAATTTGTGGCAAAATATTTCATTTTTATTTTTTAAAAAATACCAAATTTACCAAAAATTTGGAAAAATTAGCAAATTTCTAAATTTCAATTTCTCTACTTTCAAAATATATAGTAATACCTCCAAAAATAGTTATTATTTTACATTCCCCATATGTCTTCTTTATGTTGGCATCATTTTATAAAGGTCATTTTACTTTTTTGGGACGTTAGAAGGCTTAGAAGTTTAGAAGCCATTTTTCAAATTTTCAACAAAATTTCCAAAACCATTTTTTTAAGCACCAATTCAGATATAAAGTGATTTTGAGTGGCTTACGTAATGGAAACCACCCATAAATAACCCCATTTTAGAAACTACACCCCTCAAATTATAAAAAAAACTGCTGTTACAAACTTTGTTAACCCTTGAGGTGTTCCACAAGAATTAATGGAAAATGGAGGTGAAATTTCAAAATTTCACTTTTTTGGTAGATTATTCATGCTAATAATTTTTTTCTTGCAAAACAGCAAGGGTTAACAGCAAACTAGACCTCAATATACATTACTCCGATTCTGCACTGTACAGAAATACCCCATATGTGGTGGTAAACGTCTCTATGGGTTTGTGGCAGTGGTCAGAAGGAAAGGATTTTGCGCCATACGGATTTTGGAGGCAGATTTTGCTAGAATGGTTTATAGGCACCATTTTGTAATTGAGAGACCCTGACGTAACCCTACAGTGGAAACCGTCAAAAAATAACCCCATTTTGGAAACTACACCCTTCAAAGAATATATTAAGGGGGGTACTGGCCACTTTGACCCCCTAAGCGTTTACGGACTTTGGAAACACTTGGCTATGAAAATGAAAAGTTTCATTTCTTCCAATAAAATGTTGCTTTAGCCCCAAATTTTTCATTTTCACAAGGGGTAACAGGAGAAAAGCACCCCATAATTTGTTCCCTATTTTCTACTGAATATGGCAACATGTGGTGGTAAACTGCTGTGGGGGCACATGGCAGGACTTAGAACAGAAGGAGCGCCATATGGATTTTGCAGCACAGATTTTGATGGATTGGTTTGCGGGAGCCATTGATTTTTATTTTTTTGAGTTATTGTCTTATGTGTTATTGTCAATTTTTGCGGGATGAGGTGACGTTTTCACTGGTAGCATTTTGGGGTACATAAGACTTTTTGATCGCTTGGTATTACACTTTTTGTGAGTCAAGGTGAAAAAAATAGCTGTTTTGGCAAAGTATTTTTTTTTTAATTTTTACAGCATTCACCTGAGGGGGCAAATCATGTGATATTTTTATAGAGCAGGTTGTTATGGACGCGGCAATACCCAATATGTCTAACATTTTTATTTTTGGAAAGTTTTACACATTAGATGCATTTTTGAACAGAATAAAATCTTTTTTTTGTGTTGCTATTTTCTGAGAGCCATATTTTTTTTATTTTTTGGGAGATTGTCTCAGGTAGGGTCTACATTTCTGCGGGATGAGATGACGGTTTGATTGGTACCATTTTGGGGTAAATACGCCTTTTTGATCGCCTGCTATTACACTTTTGTAAGGGAAGGTGACCAAAAAAGGCTGTTTTGGCACAGTTTTTTTTTTTTACTGCGTTCACCTGGCGGGGTGGATCATGTGATATTTTTATAGAGCCGGCCGATACGGACGCGGCAATACCTAATATGTCTATTTTTATTTTTTTCACTATTTTTTACAATTTTTTTATATTATTTTGTGAAAAGGACGCTTTTTTTTGGAACTTGAAACTTTTTTGTAAAACTTTACTTTTTCCACTTTTTTTCACTTTCTTTCTTTACACTTTTTTAACTTTTGGGGTCTGATCCCCTTTACAATGCATTACAATACTTCTGTATTGTAATGCATTGGCTGGAAGTGTATTACACATAGTAATACACTTCCAGCTTACTACCTCTGAGATCCAGGGGGCTGGATCTCACAGGTTTCCGTAGATAGCAGCCGGATGCCTAAGGAAGGCATCCGGCTGCTATCTAAGCCATTGGGTCCCCGTCACAGCAGTGCGGGGACCCGATGGACACCCCTTCCAACCGCTTGCATCGCATGTGCTGCGGTCAGCGATGACCGCGGCACATGAAGGGTTAATACGCCCGCATCGGTGTTTTCACTGATGTGGGCGTACGCAGCAGGGGTCCGGCTTCTTGGAACAGCCGGCCCCCAGCAGCTGATCGGGCGGGCGCAGCTCCTGCACCCGCCCGATCAGCGCGCCATAGCACTACAGCGCTGGTCGGGAAGGGGTTAAAGGACATTTGTCAGCAGATTTGTACCGATAAAAGTGGCTGACCTGTTACATGTGTGCTTGGAAGCTGAAGGCATCTGTGTCTGTCCCATGTTTATGTGTGCCCACATTGTTGAGAAAACTGATGTTTTACTATATGCAAATGAGCCTCTAGTAGCAATGCAGACATTGCCACATTACACCTAGAGGGTCAGTTCTCTCTGCAACTGCCTTGCTCTCTCCACTTTGATTGACTTCTAAAGTCTATTAAATTGCAGGTGGCCATGCAGAGAGAGCTTAGCCTCTAGGAGTAATGGCAACACCCTCTTGCTCTTAGAAACTCATTTGCATATATTCAAACTTAGAATTAGAATTTCAAAGTTCTGTGTTCAGCACCAGGGACAACACACTGAACACATCAAATAGCTGTCATCACAGGGCATTTTCCCAATTGTTGTTGCAGCTTTCTGTGTTGATAACTTTTGAACTACAAGAGATATTGAAAATTTGATTCTGGTCTTCTTTGTATGCTGCAGGCAAGGAAAGCACTAATAAGAGAAGCACCCCAGATGCCCATGGTCACTGTGTGTACAGAGATCCACAACGCAGGCAGGAGATTCTGTCGACAGAACAACTATTAGTTGTGTACTCCACAAATCTGGCCTTTATGGAAGAGTGACAAGAAGAAAGCCATATTTAAAAGCAAGACATAAGAAGTCATGTTTGCAGTTTGCCAAAAGCCATGTAGGGGACAAGGCAGACATGCGGAAGAAGGTGCTCTGGTCAGATGAGACCAAAGTTCTTCAGGCATGGAGGAGAGAGGGAGCAGAGTGCAGGTACTCCTTTCACCAGGCATTTAGCTAGAAGCTTCTGGAGACTAATAGTTCCCCGTGTGTTATCTGCCACTTCAACAGAGAGAGAGAGAAAGAGAATTAAGGATAATTTTATGGCTACAGGCTAAGGGTCAGCTAGGTTACCATCATAAAATATTACAGACTTTTCTGCTGCAATGGGGAAAGAAGTTAATGGCCCCCCAATGCCCCCCAGATTCATGGATTCAATGGCAACAACATTTTAGTCATCAAGGTGATCGGCATACAGAATTCTTAGGCCTGGGTGCAGTGGATAGATTAGAAGTTCAAACACCCTGCATGCTTCAGGTATGATTTGGCCGGTCATTTTATAGGAACTACTGTGTGAATTGCAGACATTCTGAAAAATTACAGTTATTAGCTCGAAATCCCAGCACTAGAGACTTTAGCAAGTGAAAGAGTAATCTGAGCTCCATAACTACCAGCTACTTGCTTAACTCATGCTTGGATATCTGGGAAAAGTTTCCACTGTGTATAGTTAATTGCTGAATGTACTACAACTCCTATTTGGTACACATAAAAAGAGACTTTGGTTAAGTTCAATCTGGCCTTGTCTCTGACACCTAACACCACACAATTGCATCACTTTCAAGACCTGCCTTTTACCCACTTGAGCATTAACAACAAGAGCACCCCTGAACTACCATCAGACAGGGAGCCCACAACTACAGGTAGTGCCCCGAGGGAACATAGTTGTCCATCCTTGACTGCCCTGCCTAAGGGAATACACCATGACACAACATCTCATCAGGGCCACTACCACTCCCATCCTCTGCATCAAGCCATCGGGGGCTCACTGCATATGGCTAGCTTAAAGGGTTTTCCGAGGTTTAAATACTGTTGACTTATCCTTGAGCTAACGTTCGGTCAATGGTATGCGTATGGCCAGCTTCAGCAACTTTGCATCTATGTTATAGACATTTAGCCTATTTTACCAATTTAAAGGGGCCTTCACATGAAAGAAACTGATGACATTGATAGGAAATGTAATACCTGTCTGATAGGTCTGATCACTGTTATACCTGCGATTTTTTATTTCCACCTTTTTACATCTGCATTTATTGAATGGATAAAATATGATCAAAATGTAGACTTGCCTCATAATTAGTGATGAGTGAAGTTATGAAAAATTTGTAATTGAACCCCTCAGATGCCAGGGGTTAATCTGGTTGAAAAAAAAACTCACCTTATCCATTTGCTTGCAGAGGGCTATTTTGATTGAAGACATCATGTGTCATCAAGTCATCACGATGGTCTGACAAGGTGACATAGTCTCTGATGACATCACCGCGCCTGGCCAGTGCACTGGGGTGGTGACGTCACATGATATCTTTAATCAAGATAGCCGGGACAGCCTCTCCGCGAGCAAATGGATGAGGTATGTTTTTTTACCGCCATTTAACGAAAAATAGATTAGTTACTAAATTTGGCTTCACGGCGAATCTAATTTTTCCTGAAATTCGGATCAAAGTCAATTTGTTTGGCTTTGATTCGCTCAACACTACATATAATTGTGCACTCACTAATGAGTATAGTCTGCATTCATTAACATTTTGATCATCATACGGCCTCAATACAACCACAATTCAGTTTGATTTACAGAAGTCTTACTTTTCATTCTCTTAGTGACTGGATAACTCTTGCACAAAAGCAATTCTTGATTCTGTATGTAGAGTAGATTGCACAAGCATAGGCTACAGAGGCAAACAGCATTTCTGACAGTACTCATTAGTACATATCATTAAATTTCCAGACAGAAGGCTGAGCCTGCTGATATTTTCCATTAGCTACTCTAGAGCTAAATTGACATGTAAGAACATTTTCCATCTCAATGTGAAAGAGATTTCTGTTTCACTTCATACATTCTGTTTCTTTTTCACATTGTGAATATGCTTTCTGCCCAGGTCTGATATTTGACATGTTCTGCATTGAAAAATATTTCCATAGCATTCACTAAATTTCCTAACGTATTAGACTTAAAGGGAACCTGTCATCAACTTCATGCTGACCTCACTGAGGGCAGCATAAAATAGTGATGGAAATGCTGATTTCAGGGTTGTGTCACTCATGAGCTAAAAGTAAGTGGTTGCTGAGTACCAGCATCATAATCATTGCAGCCTGGGCCTAGAAAAGAGTCAAATCTACCTGAGAAGAGTCATGGTTATTCATAATCTCCTGCTCTCCCCGCCCATCTGCTGATGATTGGCAGTTCTCTTTTAGAGAGAAAAGGTGGAAACTAGGTAGAAGACTGTCAGTCATCAGCAGGTGGGCAGGGAGAGCAGGAATTCATGAATAACCATGACTCTTCTCAGGTGTCTGTGACTCTTTTTCAGGCCTAGTCTGCAATGATTGTGATGTTGGTTCTCGGCAACCACTTACTTTTTACTTATAAATGACAGACCGCTGAAATCAACTCACCTTTCTCTACTTTATGCTGCCATTAGTATGGGCAGCATAAAGTTGATGACAGGTTCCCTTTAAAGGGGTTTTCTATGTTTTTTTATAACAGATATGCTCATGTACTTGATTACCTCTTGTATATCTTCCTTATATTATCCTTATACTTATTTTTTTCAATGAGTACTCTCCTGACCTATTTTTACAATGTAAACCAATCCCTCTGGTTTGTTTCCATCCTGTGTGTTGTACTCCCTGTTGCTGTAGCCAACCAGACCCATGATGCACTTCTCCCTCTCTGCCACAGCTCCAGCACCGCCCCTTACAATGTCCCGGCTAGTCTATAAATCCTCCCACCCAGCTAGTTACATAGACATTCCTCTGTACTGCCCCTATTGCTGCTTTGACACACTCATGTATATAACATCACAGAAAATAAAGAGTGGCACAGACATAGTCATGTGACCACAACCCAGACCAGAAGATAACAGTAATAAAGGTAAATAAATAAATTACAAAATTACAGCTACCTTCATAAATTTGATTACTTTAAAGGATACTGATACACACCAGATAACCCCATTAAAGGGGTTGCCCCACAAAAAATATTCTACAGCTTTTAAACCAGCACCTGGATCTGAATACTTTTGTAATTGCATGTAATTAAAAATTTAGCATAGACATTGAGTTTTTGAATACAATGTATCTGTATAGCACCACATGCTGCTTGTGTTTTTTCTTTTTTATTTGTCCTGCTCACTAAGATGGCCGCACATGCTCAGTTTCATCCTTCAGCTGCCTCCTGAGCTGTGATAGGGAGAGCTGAGACACGCCCCCTGAGCTGCAGAAGAAAATACACTCCCCTGTGGAGATCTCTGGATCCATGTGAGGTACAGAGTTGGTTCTAGCTTTGTTAGAAAGAGATGAACTCTTCTTTATTATAGGTCGTGTTAGACTGTATGGTTTTCTGGACATTTATCAAAAAGGAGTGTTGATATAAACGCTCATTCCTGATAATTAGTCCTGCTAATTAGCTGATCGACATGCCATCTCTTATATCAGCTGGTTTGCATCTTTTAGAAAAATGACAGATGTACTGTTATCGGCTGTTATGTCTCCTCATGAACTCCATTCCTATAGATCTTATCAGCTGTATTCAGGATCATAATCCCTGACAAGTTGGAGAGGAGGCTGAGAAAGCTCTTTAGCTCAGTGTTCTGAAATAATTCGTTCTGCTGTGTGATTAGGACAGGTTTTATGTCTACTAAGAAAAAAAAAGAGCCATTTATAATTAATGAAAGGTATTTGGGTACAATATTTGTAATAAAGTCATATTTAAGTATTTTCAGTGATTTGATTTTAAGAATTTCTGGAGAACCCCTTTAATTTACATATTATACAGCCAAGGTATAAGCTGTAAACTGTAATTTTCACCAACAAAAAAATGAAAAGAAAATGTTGTAAAATGTGTGATTTTAATATTTACAGTACCTTATTTGCGAGAACACTCTGCTTCTATCTAAATTTATATATGAACCCTCCCTCAGAGATTTTGCTGCCAGGACCAGCTCCCTCCCTTGTACAGTGCTGCGATAACAGCGCTGAAACTGATAAAGAGAATCTGTCACCTCTCCTGACTTGTCTGTTTTAGTAGGTACTTGCATTCCCCATGTAATAACAATTCTGGAGCATATATTCTTAAATTTCCGGCAGACTGCAATAAAAGTCAATCTGGGTGTTACAAGTTGGAGGTGACAGCACTGGTTGGATAGTGTAGGACTGTGCAGGTACACACTGCCAACCTGCTGAGATCTGGCTGCAAACCTGCAAATATGTAGAGAATCGGCCAGACGAAAACCGCTGCACGATCCAGAGAGCTCCAGCACACTGTTCCAGCAGGCATCTCTGAACGCTAGTATGAAACTAGCCTTACTAAATATGGTGGACATGAAGATAAAAAGCTATTGTATTTTACTTACTTTACCTAGATAAAATATCACTTTGTGTGCACCCGGATGATACAGCTGTCTTTAAAGACTATAAAGCAAGCCCTAATAAGAGTTCATTTTACTGCTCTACAGTCAGAGTTCCAGAAGTAAACTAGTTTCTACAACAGGATAGGAGAAATAGACTGTTCTTCTACTTTTGATCCCTAACATGTCATGGAAACGAGAAGTATTTAATCTGATGGAAAAGTGGATCAAGCCAACAAAGGAAGCAATATGAACAATAACAATACATTAGTAAGTGCTTTGTCTTAAATTTCTTGACATAATAAATGCCATTTGCTGAAGAGAGACAACCCCTTTAGCGAAGAAGATCAATGATATAACTATTAATTATCATTGAACATCAGTGGTGATGCCTTAAAAATAATTATCACTGCCACAATTAATCATTAATAGAGATGAGCGAGCACTAAAATGCTCGGGTGCTCGTTATTCGAGTCAAACTTTTCCCGATGCTCGGGTGCTCGTTTCGAGTAACGAACCCCATTGAAGTCAATGGGAGACTCGAGCATTTTTTGCAGGGGACCAAGGCTCTGCCTAGGGAAGGCTGGGTGAAAACCTGGAAACCTCAGAAAATGATGGAAACACCACGGAAATGGACAGGAAACAGCAGGGGCAGCATGCATGGATGCCTCTGAGGCTGCCTAATCCCACCATTACCCCAAATTCTCAGGCAACAGCCTGGTGGTTACCCTCATGGCAATTGTGCTCACCCAGACCAAGAAAGGCGAGGCAAATACCCATCACATGTTAGGGAAGCACCCAACTAGGTGCAACGAAGGTCCATCACCGCCTGCAGGTGACACCACTGCTCATGCTGGCACTGCAGCTAAAATCAAGTTTAGTATCTGTTCTTATCAGTTGCTGTGGCTGTTGGATGTATAGTGGTGAGCATAGCTGCTTCCCAAGCATCTAAAAATAAATCAGTACAATATCTAATACGTCCCCCTACCCGGGTAAATTGTTTGGAGAGAGGGCCTGTAGGTGGGGGGGAAGGAGGTTTCGCTGGAAGAGCCAGAGGAGTGCCCCCTGGGCTAGCGTGTGTGGTGATGACAACAGCCAGAATGGATTTGGAGAAACTGTTGCATCAACCGGTATGGTATCGGTTCTTCTCAGTTTAATACCGTATACGTCCCCTATCTTGGGACCTTATATTTTATGGATTTTTCGACCACGGAAAACGGAAAAAGAGCTTGCTCTGGCCAGGGGAGTGTCTTTCCTACTGCAGCTAAGGGGACGTGTCCATGCGCTGCCTATCACAGGTCAGGAGGCAATTAAAAGAAGAACCAAAAAAAACATCAGTACAATATCTAATACGTCCCCTATCCGGGTAAATTGTTTGTAGAGAGGGCCTGTAGGTGGGGGGCAGGCTGGGGGGAAGGAGGTTTCGCTGGAACAGCCAGAGGAGTGCCCCCTGGGCTAGCGTGTGTGGTGGTGACAACAACCGGATGTAGTTAGAATGACGACACAGGACCCCAACTTAAAAATTTAGCATCAACCGGTACAGTCGTAAATTATGAGATTGATCAATTGTGGTATGTCTTCTATGTATACTACTCAGTTTAATACCGTATATGGCAGCTATCCGGAAAAATAGTTTGTAGAGAGAGAGAGAAAGATAGGACAAAGAAATAAATTGTTTGTAGAGAGGGCCTGTAGGTGTGGGGCAGGCTGGGGGGAAGGAGGTTTCGCTGGAAGAGCCAGAGGAGTGCCCCCTGGGCTAGCGTGTGTGGTGGTGACAACAGCCGGGTGTAGTTAGAATGACGACGCAGGACGCCAACTTAAAAATTTAGCATCAACCGGTACAGTCGTAAATTATGAGATTGATCAAGTGTGGTATGTCTTCTATGTATACTACTCAGTTTAATACCGTATATGGCAGCTATCCGGAAAAATAGTTTGTAGAGAGAGAGAGAAAGATAGGACAAAGAAGTAAATTGTTTGGAGAGAGGGCCTGTAGGTGGGGTGGCAGGCTGGGGGGAAGGAGGTTTCGCTGGAAGAGCCAGAGGAGTGCCCCCTGGGCTAGCGTGTGTGGTGGTGACAACAGCCGGAATGCATTTGGAAATACTCTAGCATCAGCCGGTGCGGTATCGATTCTTCTCAGTTTAATACCGTATACGTCCCCTATCTTGGGACCTTATATTTTATGGATTTTTCGACCACGGAAAACGGAAAAAGAGCTTGCTCTGGCCAGGGGAGTGTCTTTCCTACTGCAGCTAAGGGGACGTGTCCATGCGCTGCCTATCACAGGTCAGGAGGCAATTAAAAGAAGAAAAAAAAAACATCAGTACAATATCTAATACGTCCCCTATCCGGGTAAATTGTTTGTAGAGAGGGCCTGTAGGTGGGGGGCAGGCTGGGGGGAAGGAGGTTTCGCTGGAAGAGCCAGAGGAGTGCCCCCTGGGCTAGCGTGTGTGGTGGTGATAACAGCCGGATGTAGTTAGAATGACGACGCAGGACCCCAACTTAAAAATTTAGCATCAACCGGTACAATTGTCAATTATGAGCTACATCAAGTGTGGCATGACTTTTAAATGGATATTGCATGTGGTCACGTACTCCCTGGAACCCCATAGTCACCCCTTCCCTGATGTGCTAGCCCAGAACATTCTCTGCCCTAATTCGCAAGACCTTTTGCTGTTTCCGTGTGCTGACAGTGGGGATTTACCAGTGTTGTCTGAGGAGGTGGTGGACAATGGCGAGACACAGGTGTCGGGGGGTGAGGTAGTTGTATGGGAAGCAAGTTACAGTGGGGACTCCTTGGGGGGGAATTTCTCAGGATGGGACAGATTCAACTTGGGTGGATCAGGCACAGGAACAGATGAATTTTTTGGGGGGTTTATTTAACTTTTATTTAGCAAAAATAACCACAGAGATATTTATTCGTTATCTTCTCTGCGCAGTCTGGCGTTGGGGTTCGTCACTTTGATGGCGAGCTGTGCCGCTCTCTCCACAATGGTCTGTAGGTTCTTAGATGGAGACTTTGTCGGCGATTTCAGTACAGAAGGACTTGTTGCTCATCAACAGAACCTCGACCTCCTTGACATTGTGGACAAGGAATTTGCGGGTGGACCAGGAATTTGCGGAACCCTGTGGGCAGCATGTGTTTGGTCTTCTACTTGCTACCGTATCCAATGTTGGGCAATATAGATTCGCAAGTAATATTATTTTTCACACCTATCCCAAAAATAAAAATGTATGCAGTTTGCGCAAATAAAACTGGAAACTGGAATTGGAGAGAGGGCCTGTAGGTGGACCTCCGGAAAAATTGTTTGGAGAGAGGGCCTGTAGGTGGAACTCCGGAAAAATTGTTTGGACAGAGGGCCTGTAGGTGGAACTCCGGAAAAATTGTTTGGAGAGAGGGCCTGTAGGTGAACTCCGGAAAAATTGTTTGAAGAGAGGGCCTGTAGGTGGACCTCCGGAAAAATTGTTTGGAGAGAGGGCCTGTAGGTGGAACTCCGGAAAAATTGTTTGGACAGAGGGCCTGTAGGTGGACCTCCGGAAAAATTGTTTGAAGAGAGGGCCTGTAGGTGGACCTCCGGAAAACTTTTTTGGAGAGAGGGCCTGTAGGTGGACCTCTGGAAAAATTTTTGAATAGAGGGCCTGTAGGGGGCCCTCCTGAAAAATTGTTTGAAGAGGGCCTGTAGGTGAACCTCTGGAAAAATTGTTTGAATAGAGGGCCTGTAGGGGGCCCTCCTGAAAAATTGTGCTAAAAGAGTGCCAGTTGGACCTCTAAAAAATGGCGTTTTTTGGGTCAGCGTTAGGCAAAGACGATATGTAGGAGGAGGAGGAGTAGGAGGAGGAGTAGAGAAGAGGAATCGGATACATAAGTTATTTAAATCTTTAGCTGCTTTCCCCGGAGGAGATTTGAATTCCGGTGAAATCCAGGCTTTGTTCATTTTAATAAGCGTCAGCCTGTCAGCGCTGTCAGTTGACAGGCGTGTACGCTTATCGGTGATGACGCCACCAGCTGCACTGAATACCCGCTCTGACAGCACGCTAGCGGCAGGGCAGGCCAGCACCTCCAAGGCGTACAGCGCCAGTTCAGGCCACGTGTCCAGCTTTGAAACCCAGTAGTTGTATGGAGCAGAGTGATCGCTACGGACGTTGGTATGGTCAGCTAGGTACTCCCTCACCATCTTTCTGTACAGCTCCCCCCTACTCTGCCTAGACTGGGGACAGGTGACAGTGTCTTGCTGGGGTGACATAAAACTGGCAAAGGCCTTGGAGAGCGTTCCCCTGCCAGTGCTGGACAAGCTGCCTGCTCGCCTCCTCTCCCCCGCTACTTGGCCCACAGAACCATGCCCTCTGCCGCTAGCGGCGTCAGATGGGAAGAATTGTTTCAGCTTGTGCACCAGGGCCTGTTGATATCTATTCACTCTCATACTCCTTTCCTCTGCAGGGATGAGAGTGGAAAGGTTCTGCTTGTACCGTGGGTCCAGGAGAGTGAACACCCAGTAATCGGTGTTTGAAAAAATTCTTCTAACGCGAGGGTCACGGGATAGGCAGCCTAACATGAAGTCTGCCATGTGCGCCAGAGTCCCAACACGTAAGAATTCCCTCTCCTCACTGGCCTGACTCTCCATTTCCTCCTCCTCCTCCTCCTCCTCCAAGTCCTCCTCTTCAGCCCATACACGCTCAAGAGTTAAGGACTGAGCACTGGTACCCTCTACTGTCTCGCCGACATTCTCCTCCTCTTCCTCCTCATCCTCATCCCCCTCCTCCGATAGGCGCTGAGAAACAGACCGGAGGGTGCTCTGGCTATCAAGCGACGTATCTTCCTCCACCGTCTCTTGTGACAAGCGCAAAGCATCCGACTTGATGCTGAGCAGTGAGTTTTTCAACAGGCAAAGCAGCGGGATGGTGAGGCTGATAATGGCGGCATCGCCGCTGACCATCTGTGTTGACTCCTCAAAGTTGCTCAACACCTGGCAGATATCAGACATCCATGTCCACTCCTCATTGTACACTTGAGGAATCTGAGAGACCTGACTACCAGTTCTGGTGGAAGATGACATCTGGCAGTCTACAATCGCTCTGCGCTGCTGGTAAACTCTGGATAACATGTTGAATGTGGAATTCCATCTCGTGGGCACGTCGCACAACAGTCGGTGAGCGGGCAGTTGTAGGCGGCGCTGCGCTGCCCTGAGAGTGGCAGCATCTGTGGTCGACTTGCGGAAATGCGCACAGATGCGGCGCACCTTGGTGAGCAAATCAGACAGATTGGGGTATGTCTTGAGGAACCGCTGAACTATTAGATTGAACACGTGGGCCAGGCATGGCACATGTGTCAGTCTGCCGAGTTGCAGAGCCGCCACCAGGTTACGCCCGTTGTCACACACAACCATGCCTGGCTTGAGGTTCAGCGGTGCCAGCCACACATCGGTCTGCGCCGTGATGCCCTGTAACAGCTCTTGGGCGGTGTGCCTTTTGTCACCTAAGCTCAGCAGTTTGAGCACCGCCTGCTGGCGCTTACCCACGGCACTGCTGCTGCGCCTAGAGCTACCGACTGAAGGCGCTGTGCCCACGGATGGTAATTCGGTGGAGGAGGGGAGGGAGGCATAGTACGTCTGAGAGACCGTGACCAAGGTAGGCCCCGCAATCCTCGGTGTGGGCAGTACATGAGCGGCCCCAGGGTCATTCTCGGTCCCAGCCTCCACCAAGTTAACCCAATGTGCCGTCAGTGAGATATAGTGTCCCTGCCCGGCAGCACTTGTCCACGTGTCCGTGGTTAGGTGGATCTTCTCAGAAACAGCGTTGGTCAGGGCACGGATGATGTTCTCTGACACGTGCTGGTGTAGGGCTGGGACGGCACATCGGGAAAAATAGTGGCGGCTGGGGACGGAATACCGAGGGGCAGCCACCGCCATGAGATTGCGAAAGGCCTCGGTCTCTACCAGCCTCTAGGGCAGCATCTCCAGGCTAAGCAATTTGGAGATGTGGACGTTGAGGGCTTGGGCATGTGGGTGGGTGGAACTGTATTTCCTCTTGCGCTCCAGCGTCTGCTGTAAAGACAGCTGAACGCTGCGCTGGGACAAGTTGGTGGACACTGTGGAGGATCGTTGAGGCGAAGGTGTGGTTTTCCGGCGGGAGGCGCTCGTGCCGGGGTCCTGGGCAGGGGGTTGACTAGCAGAGGCAGCGAGTGACGCAGGGCGTTGACTAGCAGAGGCAGCGAGTGACACAGGGGAAGGAGCAGTGGTGTGACCCGCAGGAGGTGGTGAACGGCCTTGGTTCCATTGAGTGGGGTGTTTAGCACTCATATGCCTGCGCATGCTGGTGGCGGTTAGGCTAGTAGTGGTTGCACCCCTGTTGATCCTGGTGTGGCACAGGTTGCACACCACAGTCCGTCGGTCATCCTCACTTTCTTTAAAGAACCTCCAGACTTGCGAACATCTAGGCCTCGACACGGGAGCTTCACTACGTGAAACAGTTGCTGCTGATGCACCAGCTCTGGCCCTGCTTCTCCCTCTGGCCACACCACTGCCTCTTACAACCTGTTCTGGTGCAGCACTCGCCTCCGCCTCAGAAGCACTGTCTTCACTCGGCATATCAACCCAGCTCGGGTCAGTCACCTCGTCATCCTCTGATTCCTCAGTCTGCTCCCCCCTCGGAATTCCTCCCCTTACAACAACTTCACCACTGTCTGACAACCGTGTCTCCTCATCGTCCGACACCTCTTTACAAACTTCTTCCACTAACTCAACATTGTCATTGTCATCATCATCACCCACAGACTGCGACAGTTGGAACACTTGGGCATCGGGAAAGAGGTCAGCAGCAACCTGAGAAGTGGTTTGTGACTCTGGGAAGGGTCCAGAAAACAGTTCCTGAGAGTATGCCGGATCGCATTCCAAATTTTCCTGGGAGGGGGCAGACTGGGGGGAAGGAGGTTGAGGTGGAGGAGCCAGAGGAGTGCTCCCTTGGGTAACGTGGGTGGACTGCGTGGAAGACTGACTGGCGGACAAATTACTTGAAGCATTATCCGCAATCCAAGAGATCAGCTGTTCTCACTGTTGTGGTTTCAACAGTCCTCTACCACGTGTCCCTGTAAGTTGAGACATGAAGCTAGGGAGTGTAGCTCTGCGGCGTTCCACAGCTCCCTCATCAGCAGGTACTATCTCACCCTGCCCAGGACCAAGGCCTCTGCCCCCTGCAGTAATTGAATGCCCACGCCCACGCCCACGCCCTCGTCCTCGTCCTCGACCCTTAGCCCTGGGGTTCCACATTTTCTGTATATAATTGTATTCTATAAAAAAAATAAAATAAATGGGCCTGGTGTACTGAAACCCACAAACTTGTTCAGTCTGGTTTAATTTTGTGAAGTACAGAAAGTGTCACCTGGACAGTATATACGGTTTGGAGTGAGTATGCTGAACTGTGTCACACAGAAAGGTTACACGCAGCTGTGTGAAATGGATTTTGTATCACTCAGCTAAAACAACCAAAAAAATTATTTTTTTTCTATTTTTTTTTTAATATTTTTTTCTTTTAGTTTTGTTTTTTTGGGAACGTGACGTGCAGAAACTATCGTACAGCTGACTGACACACTAATGACGGTGGCTATTTAGACTGTGACCCAGTCAAATGTCGCACAGAGATTTTTAGGATCAAGCTATATATACGTGACAGGTAGCAGGTGACTTGGTTGTATTTTGTGACGTACAGAAAGTGTCACCAATTGTAAACTTACAATAATCTTAGTCAAAAGCAACGTAAGG
Organism: Rhinella marina; assembly: GCA_900303285.1. NCBI lineage: Eukaryota > Metazoa > Chordata > Amphibia > Anura > Bufonidae > Rhinella > Rhinella marina. Next base: position 24,721 of record ONZH01026215.1, read on the forward strand.
GACTATACAAAAGTCAGCATACCAGTGATCCAAATACAATAGAGAGGCTAAAAAGACCAATCACAGGTCACTGTGGCTAGCAGTTGCCTTTTTAAATTGCCCTCTGACAAGAGAAAAAAAGATGCTGGTGCTCTGCTCCTTGGTAGACCAAACACCCCCATTGTTAGTGGGGCTGGTTGGTTTGGCAACTGTGTGATACCGGCAGCAAGGGAGAACACTACAGGGTATAGTAAAAGGACACAGTACATTGTATGATAAGGAGGCACAGCGCATAGTATAATAAAGTGTCAAAGTACAGTATATGACTAATGGGTATCACATCAAGTACCATATGACAAGTGAATGAGTGACCATACAATTACTGTAAGTCACAGGATGTCTGGGATGTCAGCTACTACACCCAGAATCTAATACAACACAGTCACTAGCGGTAACCACTCACCCTGTGTTTGAATGGCTCCTAAGGGGACTCAGCTCATGGACTGTTGACCTCTTCACACAAGTGCCTGTAACTGACTGGGCCCCAGGCTCCCTCTGAGTGATATCAGCAGAGGAGCTCAGAGGCGTATAGGCAGAGAGGCAAGTCACAGAGATGCTCTTCTCTCTCCTCATCCTCTGCCTTGTTGTATGCCCTGACAGCAGCTGCCTATGGGTTTCACTGCAGCCTGAAAGGTTTAGCCCTGTGAACTGTAGCTAACATACCCCCCCCCCTTTCCCCAGCAACCTGGTTACCCGGAAGGCTGGAAAACATGTTAAAAAAAAATAAATAAATAAATTGCCTTTCTGGCACCACCTTCCTCCTGGCCAGCACCCTAAGCGCATGCCCTCAAGTGCCTAGTTAGAAATAGGGCCCTGTGCATAGCTAAAGCAGCAATGCTGCCCCTTTATGCTCAGGATCAATGGAGTTAGTTAGACTCCCACAGATAAACAAGTGATAATTCATAATACTGTATCCAATACTGTATCCCTTCACTTTTGAGATGGGGAAAATGATTCAAGAGAATTCTCATTTTCAAGCATGAGTCAGACATCTTAAGTCCCACGGGCTAATTTCATGAGAATGTTATTATAAGTGTTATTAAGTTCAAATTTAATTAACACTGTGTATCAAGATGAAAATGTAACATGAAGACATGACAGGGACAGAGGGAATTGTATTTCATTGAGAATTTCATTAGTGGTGTTTATGGCCATCTGTTGTGGACAGTACTTAATCTGTCTGATCATTAACGTCAATTCAAATATTGGAAGCGTCAAGAACTAAATCCAAACTAGATAAAGTATTGACAGAATGCTTTTATCATGGGGTTTGGTTGTCCCTAAAATACATTTTCTTATGCTACTTTAACTTGTTTGTTAGTTTTTATTACATTATTTGTTGATTAGAACCAAGATGTGCTTTATGGTATAATTTGTACTATCCTTCCTGCTGATGTGTATTTTCATTCCCTTTCGTATACGAACATAGGAGTTTCATAACCAGGTCCATAAGATTAACAGCAAGGCAGGGAAATACATATACCCCATAGGATCTAATAAGAAAACTCCCCCACAGTTCATTCCCAATAATTGCCTGTTCTTCATTATAGGTGAAAACTATTTACATGCTGCAATCACTTCTGCTGTATGAGGACGAGAGTTTGCTACAGCACTATTGATGACTTCAGTCAATAAGTGAGCATTTGCTTATTCATAGGGTGATGGGCAGCAACTTTATAAAGGACAATTATAAGGACTGAATGTTCTTAGGATCCCTCCTTCCCAATAATTGTTCTGATTTCCCCCTCATGTAAAGGGGCCTTTAGACAACTTAAACATCTGATTCCAAAGACCTCACTTTGTACATGAGAAAACTGACCTGCTGGCAAAAGAAAGGGAACAATTGTAAGTGTGCATGTAAAGAACTGTATAATTAAAAAAAAAAAAAAAAAACATTACTAATCATTTAAATGTACTGCAGTAATGATGTCACATTCTTTGTTTATGTGACCACTTCAGACAATCACTGGCTTTAGCAGTCACATGCCATTCATGAACACGTACCTATTGAGGCCAGTGATTGGCTACAATGGTCCCATCAGGGGCGGACACGACAGCAGAGGGCCCCTGTGCAAGGAATGTATCTGCCCACCCAGACATAACCCCTTCTCCCCCTAATCAGTCCTTTTCAGGCTCCGATGCTTTCACTGTAGTGTCCCCATAAATTATAATGCTTGTCCTCTACCTCCAGTCTTCTATACCATGCAGTCACATGTAAATAATACCAGCCCTCTCCCACCAGTCTTCTATACCATGCAGTGACAGTCCTATGTAAATAACACCAGTCCTCTCCCACCAGTCATGTAACTAAACTCCCCCTTCAGCCCCTCTAACATACAGCCCCAGTTAAATGACATATTTCCCTCCCAGTAAGCAGGGAGGAGGTATAATTGGGAGAACCACATCTCCCAGCATGTCTCTGGTACTTACATGGCATCACAATTCTCCACTGCTCAGCGCTGCCTTTCTCTGCATTGGTCACATGACAGTGACCTCATCACAGGTCCTATCACCACTTGGAGTGTTGAAAAGATCACATGACTATGATGTCATCGCAGGTCCTTCAGCTTTGGAGAATAGCCAGAACGGGCAGCAGATTCACTGTAAGTCTTAATCAGGGCCCCTGTCCTTGCACTGGGAAGGGCCCCCCTCCCTCTCTGGGCCCCTGTGCAGCTGAACCTGCTGCACAGGCGGTATGTCTGCCCCTGGGTCCCATGAATGATGTATGGCCAGGGGCGGACTGGTAACTTAAAGTGGCCCTGGAAAAAATACTAAAAGTGGCCCTGATTTGTAGTTGGGTCCAAATTGATTGAAGGCAGGGTCAGCAATAACATATTGTGGCAAATTATACCACCCCAACAGAGCCAAACATGGCATGTGAGTGCTGCAGGACCAGCAGAGACCACAGCAATGGTATTGGAGAAGCAGGACGTATAAAGGGCGAGTAATGTTTTTTTTCTTTATTTTATGCAGTTCCTTCTCTTTAATAAAGCATTTAAAACTGTCTGAAAACCTCTTAACTCAATGAATGCCACAAGTCCATAGACCTATTATATGCATATGGAAACAGTGTAAAATATTACTTGCAGGCTTCCTTACATGGATATACATGGATCTGAGAAGGCCGAGTCCATACAGCCTACCATGTGTAAGGCGGTGAAGTCCTCCGAAATGATGTGTTACAGTAGGTGGAGGAGGTCGTATGGACTCAGATGCTCCCAATTAAAAAAAGGGAAGAATTGCAAATGGATCAGTATATGTTCCCTGATACACTCTATGACAAGTACAACTCTGTAGAAAGTCTGCAAGTGATAGTTATGTCTTTTTTTTGTGTTTTTGAGCATGGGGAAGGTCATATGCAGACTTGCTTGACATATTATTCACACGTTACAGTTGCCTATTTCAAGTAAACTGATGGATATGGAAACAAACAGGTAAATATGCTACTTTTACACTGCTGAATGGAATGGGATAGTTGAAAAAATTATAATATTTAAAATGAGAAGGTCAACTTTCCTTTGCTGCTAGCCAGATTTCTTCAAGAAGAAGAAGCACTGTAACTTTTGTAAAGGGAGTATATACTCTGTGCTGACAATAAGCAAAACTCTGAGGTGGGTGTTACTCATAATCCAAAACGTGTTTTAAGACTCTTTTAAAGCCACAAAGACATTTTCTTCCTTCTGAACATGAGAAAATTTGCAATTTATTTCTCAGATAGCACTGCCCTAAAGATTCTCTACAAACTAGACCCTTGTTAGGCAAATTGTACGTTTCTTGAGGTACTCTAAATTCAGGATATTATTATGAGCATCAACCCATCCTACAATCAATGTAATAGAGCAATAGGATAGTCAACAATTATTCTGGATTGGATTGATCTGATGTCAATTGTGGAATAAACCTTGCCAAATTTTACCTTGATGTGTGGTCCTTTAATTACAGCCGTAAAAGAATATCTAAAGAGAAACAGATCAAGGCTTCATTTCACTATATCAGTTGCTCAAAACGAAAAAGGGCAAACCAGAGATGGCCCATTGTGTTCAAAGAAAGATGAATGTCTTGTTTGACATAAGCTTAATAAAACAAGATGAAATTAACTAAAGGACTCAGGTCTCTGGTTTAAAGATTACCCACAACAATGCTTGAGTGCGCCTGTGTTTTGCCACCCCATAAACCATTGTAATTGAGGTTTTCCCTTTTACTTTTATTAAAAAACATACTAGAAGGACCCTGTAGTGACAATAAAAGTCATAAGAGAAAGATGGATCTTGGCGTTATGATGACTATAAAACAGTAATTCCATTCTGCATCCTTTTTATGAGACTTCAGTTTTTCCCACTTCAGGTATTTTTTACAATGAATTATCAGAACAACCTGGTGATCATAAGCCATTGTCATTCATCATAATATGATGGCAATACACATTTCTCGATTCATACAGCCAAAGTTGTCTCCCCTGCTATGTTTATATCTCACGCTTAACTGAACTGTAATGGAGTTGGTTTGTTTGCTATATAAGGCCATTTTTAGGTGCTTAAAGAATTTTCTGGGAGTAAAATATTGATCAGGACAGGTCATCAATATCAGATCAGAGATAGTCCATTCTAATCAGCTTGTTGAAGAAGCCACAACACTCGGCTGAGTCCTGTTGCCTCGTCCTGAACCAGTGAATATCAGTCACATGGCCTATGTGTAGTTCACTTCCATTCAAGTAATTGGGCCTGGGCTGCAATGTCAAGCACTGCCTCTATACAATGTAAAAGCTGTGATGAGGCCAACACTTTTCAATTTTGCCTATCAATATTGTACTCCCAGTAAACTCCTTTAACATATAGTCCAATTATTTGGTTGAAAAAAGTAGAAACAGAGAAAAATAAGAAGGAAATGGACTACTTGGAATTGATGAGTTTTTAGATTCATAAAGACGTAGTCTGGTCTTTTAAAGATCTTGTTTAGTAATTCTAAATTAATGGGGTGTGGTCCCCAATTCAGCGCCAAGATTTATAGCTAAGAGCTTAGAGCACAAACAGTAGATAGATCAGACACATCTGTGCATTACATGCATGTCCTATTGATTTCAATCTGTAACACTTAATTTCACCTGTGGTGGCACTGTAGGGCTACCTCAGACGAGACCTTTCAAATACACCAGCGAATCAAATTATTATGACCACTTCCTACTTTTGATATCAGCATCACGTAGCTCATGAAGGAAGTCACGTGTGATGAGCTGGCTTGGAGGCTATATAAGGTGTGTGATAGGCTGTCTTCACACATATCCCTTGTTGCTGTCATGGGTAAATGGGGTGATTTATCAGAGTTAGGGCTCATGCACACAAACATAATTTTTTTCCATTTCCGTTCCGTATTTTTACAGGTCTGTATGCAAACTATTCATTTCACATGGATGTCATCCATTTTTTTGTGTATTCATGTTTTGCAAACCACAAAATACATACAGTCATGTTCAGGAGCTCTTACAAAAAGAGATGATTTTTGACTTTCAGGCGAAGTGTGGCAGTGTTTCTGAAACTGCAATTTATGAACTGTTCTCATGCTGCTGTGGTGACAGTGTATCGTGAGTGGACAAATGGCACCATTGTGAATAAGCAATGTGGAAACTATACAGCACCACGTGCCATTGATGTAAGAGGTGAACGTCAGCTACAAAGGTGCATGAGGGAGGACCAACATGCTACAGTGGAGCAGCTCACCACCAACAGATTTCCTGTCTTACCAATAGTTGACAGCCCCACAGTATGAGGTCTCCAAGAATATTCTGTATATTTTTTCAAATGGGAATGCCCAATTTACTATTTTACTGCTCTGCACAGTATTCTTGTGGGCCGAAAAAAATAGCCCTCATTTTGCTACACAATTTACCTTTTTAAATAAAGTGGGGAAAAAATCAGCTGGAGCAAGTTGTGACCTCCTTCTTCTCTGATTGAAATCTAATTTATGTCATTTTTATCAGACATAAGCTGTGCCTTAAAGCACAGACAATTGTACATTTTGCTTCTTATAATTACATGTAGTTCACTTATTATACGGTATTCTCCTCTCTGGACCAATTGATGTTTTACTTGACAAATGTGGGCATTCTGGAGCCTGTGATCATTGAATGAACGCTGCTCTTGCAAATCCAATGATTGCATGAACAAGTTTGTTATTATTCTGAGTTAGCAGCATTAACTTTCTATTTTTCTTTTTTATAAGCACCACAAGAGCAGCTTAGACAGATAATCATTATGCATTGTGATTTGCAATTGCATTTTCCTACTATAAAAAAAGAAGTCAAAGGCTCTGATCCCTGCGGCCATTCTTTGTATTGTGCTGATATGCGTAATGTGGCAATTTATAGTCAAAGGGATATTTAAGTCTATTACAGAAATGGCAGGGATCATTACGGCTAATGGGTCATCAACATTATAAGTAATAGTCAATGTACAATTTAACAAGAGGGTAAAAACAGATTTATGAATTTCACGCTATGCTATAGAGGAGAGATCCCCAGCCACAAGGCTGCTTACCAGTACAGGGCCATGGATTATTTGGTATTAGAAGAGAACTATTGGCCCCTGTGCCCCTGCTGTTTATCCTTGCAGTCCAAGGATGCTAGTTTTGAGGCCTATGAGGCAGTGGTATGGAGCAGGATGATGGCTATGACATCAGCACAACCCCCTGAACTGGGTCATAAGCATCATCATGCCTAGTGATGACAACATTTGAGTAGGCCTGCGCCATGAAACAGGCAGCCAGGGTCACTGATTTTGTAATAAGCACTTAAGTGCTACACTTAAGTGTAATAAGCAGTTAAAAGGATTGTCCGGGCTATTACTATTGATGACCTATCCTCAGGATAGGTCATCAATATCAGATCGGCAGGGGTCCGACACCCGGCACCCCTGCCGATCAGCTGTATGAGGAGACGGTGCGCACATGCCGTTTCCCTTCTGACTTCCTGTCCGCTGCTGTGGCCTATGGTCCATGATCTGATATTGATGACCTATCCTGAGGATAGAAGTCATCAATAGTAAAAGCCCGGACAACCCCTTTAAGTGTTTTATTATGAGCTTGATTCCCCCACCCCTGAGCCCCTGGTACGTTTTTCAAATAAGGTTGGGAACCACTGCTATTATTTTAAATGATAGGCCACTTGTACAATAATCATCTAAACTGGTTACTTAATGCAGAACCTTATTTTATGCCCATAGCGGTCTATGAAGATAACAAAAAATATTTTGCATCTGTCGATAAAACATTTTTTTTACACCTCCCATAGAAAAACAACTGTAGTGGACAGTAGACACAACTGAAAAAATGTTGAACTAAAGCTCAAAAACAAAAATACACTGTATATTAAAGGGTTCTGCAGTTCTGTAAAACTGATGATCTATCCTCTGGATAGATCATCAGCATCTGATCGGCGGCAGTCCGACACCCGGGACCCCCACCGATCAGCTGTTTGAGAAGGCAGTGGCACTGCAGGAGCACCGCGGCCTTCTCTGTGTTTACCGCAGGCCCAGTGACGTCACGACTAGTTTCACTGGCCTGGGCGGGGCTAAACTCTGTTCACTTGAAATTAGCTTAGCCCCGCCCAGGCCAGTGATACTAGTCGTGACGTCACTGGGCCTGCGGTAAACACAGAGGAGGCCGCGGCGCTCCTGCAGCGCCGCTGCCTTCTCAAACAGCTGATCGGTGGGCGTCCCGGGTGTCGGACCGCCACCGATCAGATGCTGATGATCTATCCAGAGGATAGATCATCAGTTTTAAAGAACTACAGAACCCCTTTAAAACAAAAATAAATCCCTATTCATCCGGGAAAGAAGTATGCAAAAATTACTTAAATAACCAAACGAAAGTTATTGCTGTCAAAGCCGCATGTACTAAAAATTGACAATGTCTTTGGTAACCAAAGGTGGGGAAATGGCCCAGTCTGGAACTGGTTTAAGCATCTCAGCAGTGTAATAAGCTTCATGATTTGTAGAGCTTTACTGGGTTTTTGACTTTTTTTTTAATAAATTGTATTTTGCACTTCCATGAATGCAGCGAACAAGGTAAATATGGTTGCAATTCTCAACATATCACTTTAAGCTATAATACTGTGGTGCTTTGTTCTTAGTAGACAATCAATTTATTATTATTATTATTATTATTATTATTATTATTACTATTATTATCATCATTATTATAATCATCATCATTATTATTATTATTTCTATATGGGTTTTTTTATTTTATACTTTGTATCTTCCATAAGGTCATAAAAGAGGCATTTAAACATTATATTTTATTTTTATTGCTGATTTCACCTGTAACTGGGACTGACATATTAACCCCAGTTACAGGAGGAATGCAGCCCCCAATGTAGTAAAACCTCCTTGCAGAGCAGATCTGGGTCGGCTAAGATCCAGCAGCTTGTGCAGATTACCAACCCCCAGTGACACATGATCACTAGGACCAGAGTAAGAAGCAGCAGTATTGCCTGTTTTGGATCTGAATACAGCAACCATTGAGCTCTGTGTATACAGCGATGGGGAAAGCAGGGTGCCTTCTCTGTTGGGAGCCCTGCTGTGAAAATGAGCGAATGGCTCCAGCAGCTGCATGCTAATCATGAAGCTGCTAACTCTACAAGGACATTCAGGAACATCCTTACAATGTGTATGAAGAATATGTGGATCAGCTCTGTCACTTGAAAAGATTTGACTTGGGGTTACTCCTAAGTGTGTTATCTAAGTAGTCCTCCTGGTCTTAACCCTTGTACGCAGATTTAGACTCCACTGCAGGGGAGACTCTTCTTGGAGTAGACTCTGTTCAAGTGACTGCTGAACCATGGAGGTCAAGACATACGGTGCAGAGCACAAAGGGATCAGGCAAAAGTGGAATCAAGAAACAAGCCAAGGTCAGGGCAGGCAGAGTACATTCAATCCAATAATGAGGCCAAAGGTCAGGTGGGCAACACAGATTCAATATGAGAGTCGGGCAGAGGTCAGATCAGGCAGCAAAGGGTAAAGATCTAGTAGTCAGCCAAAGGACGAGAATGGGTGATCCAATGAAACATAGAAGACCTTCACAGAAAAACTAGCAAGCTAGAAACACTAGGCTCAGGCATCCTTCCTGAGTCTAGTGTAGTGAACCAGCTTCTATACCCAGTGTAAGGATTCCAAAAGTTGGAAGCAGATTTGAGAAGCATGTGTCTTGGCCCCTTAATACACTGAGAGAGACGTGTGCGTGCGTCCTAGGAAACTGTCACGCGAGGTCGGCGTCGCGCTCCCTCTGCACGACGTCGCCGGACCTCTCCGCCCCCCTAGAGACGAGCAATAGGGAATTGAAGTGCTGGTCTTGTCAGCCAGCACTTCATGAGTTAATTCTCTGTTTGGGTTTAGCCATGTGGTGCTGATCACACCACATGGCTACTTTACATATTGTTTGGACAGCTTGCTCCGCCTCAGGTCATGTGATGCTGGCCACATCACATGATCCTGGGCGGGCTATTTAAAGATGGCAACTGCCTCACTCAGATGCCTGTGATTAGTCTTCTGAGATCAGTGCTGTGTGTTGGACCTTGCTTTTGGATTATTGGTATATTGGATTTTGGCTTTGGACTTAGACTACGCTTTTGTGATTCCCCTCGGTATTTGACGTGACCTCCTGTTCTTGACTTGGCTTGCTGACGATTCTGCTATTGTGTTTGTTTCTGTCTGTGTTCGTCTTTCCATGTGTTCCCTTCCCTACCCTGTGCACGTACTCAGCATAGGGACCGTCTCCAAGTTACGGTTTTGTCGCCTAGGGCATCTACTGTAAGTAGGCAGGGAAAGAGGTGGGGTTCAGACAGGGCACACTATCCCTTGTTTCCCTGTCGTGACAGTAACAGAGATGAAGAAAGCCAAAGAAGAAGACCACATAGGCCTGCAAGACACCCGGGTTGCGTTGGATGAGCGTCATGACTGGCAGGAACATACATAAGGTCCCTGGTGGGCACAAAACCACAGAAGGAAGGCAAGTGGCTGGTGAGTTAGCCAGAAGCTATGCCCCCCGGGAGCAGTGGGACAGCAGCAGGAATAGACCAGTGGCATAACACAGAATTAAGCACGGACTGGACAGATGTTTAAAATCTATAGGTGTTCCAGATGCGGTATTTAGTGATTTACATTTTAAAAGTAAAAATTAATGGGACATTTGCAGAAGAAATAATCTCCTGTGGTAATTATATGTAAAGCTAACTAATTTTATCACTAGTAATTTGTTATCTAATGTCTCTTTATGTTGCTGTTGTTTTCTTTTTTCACAGCAAGAGGCACATCAGTAGAATTGTTCAATTTTAAGCCATGTTTATTTCAAGCAGGATGATCATGACATTTTCTAAATAGAGTAAGCACATTGTATGAATTAAATTATGCTACCAAAAAAGCATCACTGTTTCTGAGTCATCTGAGTAAATTGGGTGACATAAAGAAATGTGACCGATATCTAGGCACTAGCAAACATGATAAAATGTAAAGAATATACAATAGAAATCTTCTGGACAGGTGCCCAGAACAGCTTGTCCTGGTCACTATTTTAGACTCTGATTAAAATGATGTCTTCTCATATAGAAGAAACATGTTTGGTATTTTAATGGAATGCTCTAGGAACAAGGTCTCAGAAAGTGCACTGCAACAATAATACAAAAGTTGACATGAAGTCTTCTCTCTGCACTTGTTTCGGCACAATCCTGTGCCTTCTTCAAACAGACAGTCGAGGTCTGATCTGGGGTCTGTATGAATTGGGGGGCTGATCTGGGGTCTGTATGAATTTGGGGTTCAGTTTTAATTTTAGGGTCTAGTCTGGGGTTCTGTATTAATTCTGGAGTCTGGTGCTCTGTATTCATTTTGGGTTGGGGCCTCATCTGGGGTCTGCATTAAGAGTTTGTCTAGCCATGTACAATGAAAACTGATTACAAAGCCACAAAAAGTAGTGTTACCTCTCTCTCTCAGCCACTGTTCTTACCACTAGAGAAGCTCTTGGTGTCATTCCTGGGAGTGGCTGGCTGAGGTGAAGCTCAGTGGCAGTTAGTGTGACACAGGTGTATTGTATCATATTTGAAACGTGTATGGCCCATTAACTGGAAATTTTTTCTACATGTAGCCCATATATCTGTCCGAGTCTGAGACCCCTTATTTAGACACAGACGCACTTGTTAAAAATTATTCTAACTGAAAAATTCTCATGTATTGCATGATGAACACATCAATATCAATGGAATTGTGTGACAGCTTCAAAATATATTTGAACATTCGCCGAACTTTTCCTAAGATTCGTATATTCGACGAATAGATTCGTTTAATTTGCATACAAAATATACGTTGTTATGTGCTATTAGCGAACATTCGCACACTAATAACAAACACTCTTTTAAAAAATGTACGCAACTTAGAAGACGTACGCATGAGCGTACAAATAGCTTACGTATCCTCAGCGTACTATCTTCTACGCGATTACGTAATACGCAGACATGTACGACGAGAGGCTGCGGTGTGCACTCCTCAGAGGCAGAGCTAATTTTAGAAAATGGCATCCAGGCGATCCTCATCATTTATCTCTGCTGCACAGCTGAAATACATAGTCCGGCTGATGGACTGGCAGGATTACGATTTACGATGGCACACACCGCCACCCGAACCAGCATAAAAAGGAGGTGATCCAGCAGGTGATCCGAGGCTTGCGCCATCGTTTTGACACCTTGCGGACCCCGGGCCAGATCCAGCGTAAATGGTCAGATCTGAAATCGCTCCCTCAGAGGCAGTATGTATATTTGAGGTAGAACAAGTAAGGTGCTGTCTATCCTGCTAAGTGCATAGTACAACCATCCACCATACAATAAAGTGAATATGAGGACACAGTGCGGTACCTGTAAAGAAATACACACAATGGGCAACATACTTGAAAACATTGCTGAAAGGTAAAAACATTAGTGCAAACAATCCAGTGCAAACAATATAGTGCAAATACATTATAGGTATAATGTAAACATTTTAAATATCACCTATCTAGTATGCTCACGGACACGTTTAAGTCTCTTTTCTTCTGACGCTTGTCATACAACTGGAACAGAGTCCCAAACTACTCATTTGTAATCCACATAGGTAAAATTGTAATCCAAATGGGTAAAAAAATAGCAGCAAAGGTTCCTTAAAAAACCCTCTTTCAAGGGACTCCCCAATAACCTGAAAAGGGGGAAAAAAGGGATGAGGCGCACTAATGCGCAACTTGGTTAAAACCTTTTTTTTGATGGGGGGAGTCCCGACAATCCATGTCCATCTGGGTGAGGACAAATGCAGGGCAACAAAAATAAAAACAAATGCCAACTAGTGCTCACCCTTCAGGTTAAGTCCACGTTGTAGCTCCCATAAAAGCTGCAGGATCCTTACTTAAGGGCCAGCAGGTCCTCTTCACTGCTGCTGGAGCTAAAAGACATGAGAGGGCGCTTCTGCCTCATGAAAGCGACACTGGTTGCGGCAGCAGACCCCCACCGACCTCTCAGGGATGGTCTTGGTAGTGACCAGTGGTCACACTGGCAAGGGCCGTGGCAACTTGGGCCTTGCCCATTGCCTTTTAGTGGCCAGATCCTCCCGTCGGCATACAAGGTGACAGAATCTCCGGCTGTAAGGGCTCTGGTAATGGTCTTCCGCGAGCGGCGGACTGTGCGGCCTGCACCTGCTATGGCAGTTGGTATTGTACCACCGATGGCTGGTACACAAATCTCTTGGTGGTCATCTGTCCCACATGAAGGATCGGCAGCGGTGGTCCCATCATTGGTCTCATGGGAACACCGAGCCCCTTCTGCGGCCTGGGCCTCCTCACTCCAGTCTTCCAGGGGCGCTGCAGGAGTAGCTGGTCGCTTAAGGAGTTTCACCCCAGTAGCAAAGGGGCCTTGGAGGCTCTTCATAGGGGTATACTCCACGTAATCCCCTGTGTGGAGATTTATTGTGGCGGACGGGCGGAAGATACGGCCGCTTTACAGAACGGTGGTTGACATATAATTCTCTTGACACCATAGGTAGACCTTAACTATGAGAGACAAAATGAGAAAACAAGTCCAGAAAATCACATTGTCTGTACACGGATTAGTCGTCCTGGTCCCTTTGCAGAGAAACAGCCCCAAAGCATGATGTTGCCACCCCCATGCTTCATAGTAGGTATGGTGGTCTTTGGATGCAACTCAGCATTCACTCTCCTCCAAACACGACGAGTTGTGTTTCTACCAAACAGTTCTACTTTGGTTTCATCTGACCACATGACATTCTCCCAATACTCTTCTGGAACATCCAAATGCTCTCTAGCAAACTTCAGACGGCCCCGGATATGTACTGGCTTAAGCAGGGGGACACGTCTGGCACTGCAGGATCTGAGTCCCTGGCGGCGTAGTGTGTTACTGACAGTAGCCTTTGTTACGTTGGTCCCAACTTTCTGCAGGTCATTCACTAGGTCCCCCCCCTTGTGGTTCTGGGATTTTTGTTCACAGTTCTTGTGATCATTTTGACTCCACGGGGTGAGATCTTGCGTGGAGCCCCTGATCAAGGGAGATTATCAGTGGTCTTCCATTTTCTAATTATTGCTTCCACAGTTGATTTCTTCACACCAAGCTGCTTGCCTATTGCAGATTCAGTCTTCCCAGCCGGGTGCAGGTCTACAATTTTGTTTCTGGTGTCCTTCGACAGCTCTTTGGTCTTCACCATAGTGGAGTTTGGAGTGTGACTGTTTGAGGTTGTGGACAGGTGTCTTTTATACTGATAACAAGTTCAAACAGGTGCCATTACTACTAAAGATGAGCGAATCATTCAAATTTTTATTCGCCGAATATTCGCCGAATATCTGACAAGATTCGTATTCACACAAACTTATTCGGTCGAATCTACGTAAAAAAACTACAATCGTTGTTTTGCGAACATTCCTGTGTAAATTACGTACGTATAGTCAGAGTATGTAGAAGTACGCAACACGTAAGCATTAGCGTACAAAAGTGCGTACGAATCCTTAACGTACAAATGACGAGCGAATGCGTCATACTCACGCCCTACAGTCTTTAGAGGAAGACTATATGAACTAGAAAAATAAGGTGCTCACTGCTGTTAGCTTTCAATAAGTTAATAATTTACTAAAAACACTGTACAATAAGTGCATTAATAAGACACATTGCAGTACCAGAAAAAGAATACACACAATGGGCTAAAGTGCTGTACCATTAAAAACAGTGTAGCGAAAATACAGCAAAGACGTAAGTATGCAAACATTTTAGTGCAATCAATTTCACATTTGCAAGCATAAAGGGCTCAGATATACGTTTGAGTCTCCTAGTTGGCTTGGCAATTATATCCAGTCTGTCTGGAACATATATTCCAAAATTCAATTGTAATCCACGTGAGGTCAAATTGTAATCCAAACAGGTAATGTCATGTGTAATCCACACGGATAATAAATAGCAGCAAATAGAGAACCCTTTTTGCAAAAGTGGTTCCCAAATAACCTGAGAAGGGGGTAAAAAGGAAAATAGGCGCACTTTGGCGCAACAGGGAATTTTCTAAAGAATGGGGGAGTCCTGACAGCCATGCCCATGTGGGTGAGAGTCAAACGGGGGCAACACAAACTAAACAAAAACAACTGCCAACTAGCATCTCACCCGTCAGGTGCAGTCCATGGTGTGGCTCCCATAGGTCCTCCTGACTCCTCCAGCAGTGTCCTGGACAGCAGCCAGCCAGTAGTTGGTTCCTCAGATGAGGGACTTGAAATCCTCCTCACTCGAGCTGCTGCTAAAAGTCATAAGAGGATGCTCCTGCCTCTTGTAGGCCACGCTCGCTGCGGTGGTGGAGCTCCACTGCCCTCTAGTTCCGGAATTCGGACTTGACCGGGTCCGGGTGGTGGTCACGCTGGCTAGTGCTGCAGACACTTCAGCTTTTCCGGATCCTCGTGCCGGGACAGCTGGGGGAAAGAACTTCCGGCTGCAGCAGTTCCGGAAAGGTTGCATGATCCAGGGAAGAAGACCAAGCTTTCCCGGCTGCTGCTGGCTTCACCTTCCACGGCAGCTTGTAGTATTGGTTGATGACCGTTGACTGAAAGGTGAAGGATGACGTAGCTGACCCAGCTGTAAGGACTGTCATGGTGGTGGTGGTGGTACTGGCAGTCCTGGAATCAGAGGCTCCGGCTGAGGCTGAGGCTTTTCACAGAACCGGAGGACACCATCTGGGAATTCCTGCAGGCAGCGCAAGCGTCCTGGACCTGGTGGTTCATCTGGCCACACTTCTGCGTCACTTGAAGGCACCAGGGGCTTGGAAAGGAAGGTAAATGGTCTTTCATGGACTCCGGTTGCAAATGGTCCTTTCATGTACTCCATGGGGGTGTACTCCACCTGATCCCCCGCGTACAGGCTGTGATGATCTTGCGGCAGGTACGGCTGTTTCACCGACCAGCGGCCCACGAAATACTCCTTCCCAGAGTCGTCATCCTGCAGGAAGCCAGACCCTCACCCCAGTGAAAACCACAGCACAGTTCCCTTCCTTCGTTCTAGTGAAGGATCTCCCAACCTAGGGTGGTCAAGAACTTCTATGACCCAGTCCTCCACCACGGTTTTATACTCCCAGGGGTTCTGTGCACGGGCCGTCACAGATGCCGGAACAATGGGGTTCTGGCTTGAACTCCTCCTGGGCGAAGTGGACGCTCCAGCCACTTCCACTGAACAAGACAGAGTGGAACCTCCAGCCACGCGAACACCAGCAGATGCTCCAGCTGCCTCACTAGTCGCAGTTTCAGTTGATGATGATGATGGCCAGGCAGGCAATGAAGCTGGGTTTCTCCGGCAGAGTTTAACCTGTGACGTCCTGATGTCTGTAGCGGGCGGTGTTTCTGGAAACTCGTCCCCAAAACACATCTCATTCCAGTTGGGCCGCAGAAGGTCACGCTTCTTTTTTGGAGCCATGCTTGCTTCCTTGCTTGCTTCCAGGTCAGCAGTCGGCACTGGTCTAAACTGGTTCAGACTGCGTGACTCAGAGGAGGGTGGAGTACTGAGGGAGGAGTCTTCACTCCCTATACGTGCAAATAGTTAGATCCCCGGTGGGCTGGCTTTTTCCAGTTCGGAGGGGGGCGTATCTTTACTTTCCCGCTCTTGCTAACTTGTCCCACTCACGCATAATGCGTACGTTTCGTACAGTTCATACATATCGTACGTATAGTTAGCGTGTAAAATTTTGCGTACGTTTACGAATAATACGACACGAATCCAAGGAAATTCGGATTCGCTTTGCAGCTGAAAAATCCCAAGCTTCGATACTAATCAACGAATCGACAAATAGATTTTCTCATCTCTAATTACTACAGGTAATGAGTGGAGGACAGATGCGCCTCTTAAAGAAGAAGTTACAGGTCAATGAGAGCCAGAAATCTTGCTTGTTTGTAGGTGACCAAATATTTATTTTCCACCATAATTTTCAAATAAATTCTTTAAAAATCAGACAATGTGATTTTCTGGATTTGTTTTCTCATTTTGTCTCTCATAGTTGAGGTCTACCTATGATGTCAATTACAGGCCTCTTTCATCTTTTTAAGTGGGAGAACTTGCGCAATTGGTGGCTGACAAAATACTTTTTTCCCCAGGGAGAGTAGTAGTAGAGGGAATTGTATGCTAGCTAACTAAAGTGCTTGATCAGACAACCACTAGATGAAGCAATTACACCTTGAACACAAAGAATAATACAGTGATGGTGAACCTTTTACAGACCTAGTGCCCAACCTGTAACCCAAAACCCACTTATTTATCGCTAAGTGCCAACATGGCAATTTCACCTGAATACTACAGTCCAATCTAATATATAAAGCTGAGTGTATGTGTGTTTGTCCGCTAAAGGAATCCGAACCGCTGCAGCTACAATCACAAAAATGTACATCAGGTGTCCGGGAAGGTTTTAGAACAGTTTTCAGCTCTCCAGGACGTACCGTTCCTGAGATATTCCCAAAAAATGCATTAGCCAATAGTAGCCTGGTCACATGACCCTTATCAGCCAATAGAAGCTCACAGGCAGTCTCCACACACCAGGTTTCTATGACAACCTAGCCAGTTCACTGCTGTAGGTCTGCATTAAAGAGGCAGAGCACTGTGGATGACAATGGTAAAGGGGTATTTCGGTTACCATAAATATAACTTATGTTTTAGACTAATTCATCATCAATCATTACCTCATATAATGTAAATTTCACATATTTACTGTTCAGTAGTAATAAAAGATTTATTCTTCCACTGCTACCCACCTTCCTCCTAAATTACTATGGCATCGACCTGTAATTCAGGCCAGGTAATTCTCCCTGCAGCTCATTGCTCAGACTGCAGAGTGCTGCTGCTGAGAGTGAGCTGTTCAAAAGGACATCCCTGTGTCCATCCAGGCCCTGCGCATGACAGAGGACAGGGAGTCTGAAAGCCAGACTGTCCAGCCTAAAACAAGACCTCTGGCCACCCTAGGGACAGGCTGATGTTAGGGTGGCCAGATGTCCAGCTTTAGGCTGGACAGTCCAGTTTTCTGGCTACCTGTTCTCAGTCCGACACAGTGCCTGGACAGACACAGGGATGTCCACCCTTTCAGTATCTCACACTCAGACAGCTTCTCCTCCGTGTCTTCATGGAGCCAGGGGGCGTGGCCTCATATTTAGTGGTGTGTCTTCATGGGAACTGGGGGCGCTGTTTCACATTTGGGGGAATGGCCGGTGAGGTCTGGCTTTCTGGGGTGAAGACAGTGGCCACTCTAGCTGCTGTAGAGGTCACAGTTAAAGGGGCAGGCTGCTGTAGAGGTCACTGTTAAAGGGGCAGGCTGCTGTAGAGGTCACTGTTAAAGGGGTGGGCTGCTGTAGAGGTCACTGTTAAAGGGGCGGGCTGCTGTAGAAGTCACTGTTAAAGGGGCGGGCTGCTGTAGAGGTCACTGTTAAAGGGGCGGGCACTGTAGAGGTCACTCTCGATATCTTTTAATGACACACACACACAAACAGTAAATGAAATAAATGAAATATACCCGGGTGAAGCCGGGTCCTTCAGCTAGTATAGTATAACTTCCATGTACTTTATCATTTAGCTATAATAGTCTGCCTACATTCAGTGTGCTGCCTGTGCCGTTCATAGTGCGCCCTGTGCTGATGAATGGCAGGAGAAGTCTAAGACATATTGGTACACCATAGACTTTTTCCAGGGGACAGGTGCAACACAAAGAGGGCTCTGAGTGCTGCTTCTGGCACCATAGGTTCGCCACCGCTGGTGTAATACATAAGCACTATAAGAAATATTGCTGAAGACATGACAGATTTAAGTAAACACATACCGCCTTGCTACTGTGATGGATCTATTTTAAATGATGTTTTTCATGTCTTCATTTTCCCTGCAGTTTAGACTGGGAGAGCATTGTAAATATACAAATCTATTGTTTACTGGCATTTTCCAGGAAAACTGTTTAGTTGCCTCTTTTATATATTCTTGCTTCTAAAAATATATTGTGCCTACTACATTTTGTATATCAATTCCATCGTAAATTTGGATGGAGCATGTTACTTTATTAAGTAGAAATACCCTTACTGTTTGCTGAGTTGCAGCATATCGTCTACACACTATCAATCATTTCTGATCAATCATGCGACTGTGGTATATTTTCATTTAATACACACTGGCAACATAAATCATGCTTCAGTATAAAATTAAAATGGCTTTAAATCACGTTTGATTGATCGCACCTAATCTGTTTTGCTATGGTTTTAGTAAAAGAGATTTTGCCCTTTAATACATTAGGAGAACATTCATTTTAAAGGGCTATTCACAAATATATGCATCAGGCAGCCTGCAGGGCAGAGATGTGAGAATAGGAGTGGTTTTGTTAGCACAGATAGGAGTAGTAGTGGTTCACAGTGGCTGTCCTCACTCTAGTGCTTCCTGGGGCTGTGCGGCAGTGAATGGAGGAAGCACCTTTTCTTCTCTTGGGCCACATCCTGGTATTACCAACCCTGCCTGGTGTTAGGTGCGGTCCCCTTGATATTGTGAGATTTGGATATGTAAGGCGGGCTCCCTGATGAACATAGCGCATAGTACAATGATGAGGCCAAGATGAGGGTAATAAATCCAGTGGTGGCATTCAGTGTAGTCTCTCCACAGTACATACACAACCTTTCTAATGCTGAATAAGGAATATTAAACTGCAAGATGGCTGACTCTGAGTCTCTTTATTAACTCCAAACAACTTTCCAAGTTGACCAAAGGAGTGAAAGATCATTCATGATATGTACTGTAGTTCTCATAGCAGGGTACAGATCCTCCAACTTTAGCTAATCCGTTTTACAAGCATGGTGGACGCCGAATCAATATACCTTTTCCACTAGCAATAAGGCCTGATGCCATAAACGAGCGATTACACTTACTGTCTTGCCTATGTGCTAGTCCTTTAACTTGGCCCTCAGCAGTCTATATATTCTGTTCTTTCTTTCTCAGAAGATGGTGGGGGAGATTTATCAAACTGGTGTAAAGTAGAACTGACTTAGATGCCCATAGCAACCAATCCGATTCCACCTTTAATTTTCTAAAGGAGCTGTCCAAAATGAAAGGGGGAATCTGATTCCTAACCATGTAAGGATGGAGACACTTTGAGTAGGCCTTATAGTGCACAGGTAACACGCAGCTCCTCACTCTCTGACTGCTTGAGCTACACTCCTCCACTCCTCCCCCTTTATTGTGCGCTGCTCCTTATGAGCACGGTACAATAAACTAAATCATGCTACCATCTTCAGCTCTTGGAATAACACTAGTGTACAGAAATACATTAACCCAAATAGCAAATGTTAACCCTTTCCAGTGGTCTTCTATTGGGGGTCATTTATCAAAACAGCATTTTATGTTCGTCTTTGAAAACCCCCGGCTTCAAGAGAACATGCTGAATTTATGATGAGGCACACATCCTGATAAGTGCAGGGTATTAGACATTTACTCATATATTTATGTACAGGCAGCTACATGACTTACATTAATCCCTTTTCCCATTTGTCACTCCCATTATGTGTTTTTTTTAATGCGGTAAATTAACATTTAACTTTTATTATTATTTAAATAAAGACCCATTTGTTAACCCTCTCCAGACCTTAAAAATGATGCAATGGGCGTCATACTGTACCTAGTTTCCACTGTTTTTAATCGTTAACCCCAATAGCAGACATTTTCTGTACTGTCGCACATAATAAGGTGTTATTTTTTTGTGCTAGGATAAATTATAAGGAGGTATTTTTTATACTGCCAGACATTAGGGCCACTTTTTCTACTAGTACACATTATAAGGGAAATTATTGTTACAGGGGGCATTATGGTGAGCTTTATTACTACTAGGGGACTATGGGGAACATGATTACTAGTATGGGCAACCTTGGAGTCATTATTACTTCTGGGGCACAAAGGAGAACATGACTATAATGTGCCAGTATAAAATACCTCTTCTAAGTGCCCCTCAATAAATGCCCCCCATAGTGCTTCTGTCCTCCCCTTCTCCATAGTGTCCCCCATAATGTGCCAGTAAAAAATGTCCCTATATAGTGCCCCCATAGTGCTCCTCTCCACCACTCCATGCCCCCTCCCCCCAAAGAGTGCCCAACATCATTGTGCCAAAAAAAACAACAACCTGTGTCCCTCACTGATTGCTGCCTGGCCCAGACGACACAACAATGTGCCTGCAGCCTATCAGAGGAACGGACATGAGAGACACCTTTCCCTTGCCTTGCCACAGCATCCAACTGTATCGCTGTCCTGAGGACAGTGATATAGAAGAATGTAGAGAGATGAGCACTTCCACAATGGAAGTGCTTATTTCCCATGGCCCTGTTTTCGTCACCACCCACTTATCTGCCTAATTGGCAGTGCGTCCCTGGGGCCCCCCACAGGAGCAGTGGGCCCCAGCATTTGCCCCAAAAGTTGTGAAACGACAACACTAGGAGTGGCAAGACACCAATATTATATATAAATATAATTCATTCTTTTTTAACTGCCAGGAGAAAACGTTACTTGACATTATTATACACAGCTTGACAAATGGTTTAATGTACTACATCCGCTTTTATTATCTAAATGTTGCAAGACATGTCACAGTGTATACTGCACAGTCCGTCCATCACTATGTATTTCCCCTGCTTGTTGTGGTGCAGTAAATGTCATGAGCTAAAGGTTTACATTTCATCACCGGCCAAGTCACCATGACGCTAATGTCAAATCGCTTTAAGTGAAAGAGCAGTTGACACATGATTCTCACAATCCTTGTTCACTTTGACCTGCATTTATCATTATGGACTTTTCTTGCTATTAGCATTAAATGGATTCTGCATGGCTTAAATGGGTTTCAGCTCAGTTAGCGCTCATGCACTTGAGCAATATTAAACACGTGCGCGTTCTGTCATTGAAAACATACATTTTTCCCTTAGTTTTCTGCTTCATTGTTTTCTACAATTCTGTTAAAGGGAACCTGTCACCATGAAACGCAGTGCAATATGCAGGCAGAATGTTATAGAGCAGGAGGAGCTGAGCATATTGATATATAGTTTTATGGGAACTTGTATGTCAGTCCCCGCTCATTCTGGGTTTTGGAGTCAAGGAGGCGGCCCTATCATTGTATGCAGAGTTATCCAGGGAAGGCTGTCAATCACTGATAGGACCTTCTCTTTGACATCAAAGCCCAGAATAAGCAGGGACTGAAATCAATGGCATACAAGTTTTACTGAACATTTTCCCCTCAAAACTCCTGCTTTATAACATGTTGCCTTCAACTTATACTGAACACTATGTTTAATGTAGTATGGTCCTCAAAGTCCTTGCATTTTTTCTGCACAGATGTGATTAGTAAAAAAAAAAAACCTTGAAGAATAACACACAGAATCTCCTAGCAACAGACCGTCCATCAGGGTGGTGCAGTTTTTCACTGATCCATTGACTTGAATGGACAAGCCTTGCAGGAAAAATTTAATGCAATACATGCCATGCATTCGATTGTGTATTTCCATTGGGTACGTCTTTCAGGAAAGACAAAAAAGATCAAACATGCAAAACTTGTGTGAGAAAAAAAAATGCTTCTTTTACATAAACCTATTGGGGGATTTATTATCCCTTTACCCAAGTTTTCGGATGTAAAAAAAAATGCAAAACCCTGAGTTTGTGACTTTTTATACTCCATTGCACCTCAGTCTAGGCAGAAATGGCATTTCTACGCTGCCCTCACCCCTTTCTAAAAAGGTGGCATGGCAAGGAGAAGTGTGGCATTGGCCCTGGCACATTTATCATTATTTAAAGGCTATTTACACATTTGGAGGCAATTTTTATTTACTGTATGATTGCATTTTACTCATTTGTGGCTAAAAATCATATCTTCAATTGGCCTTTATTAAACATATTGAGCCATTCTGTCACAAAGGGTTAACTGTTTTTCTAACTGTGTGACTGGTACTTTCACTTTGTGCTGGCCATCTAATAAACATTATCTCTAAACTACTGAGAGATCATAAACATTTATTTAACCCTTTCAACCCTGGGCCAGTTTTCACCTTCCTGCCCAGGCCATTTTTTGCAAATCTGACATCTTTCACTTTATGAGGTAATAACATTGGAACACTTTTACTTATCCAAGCCATTCTGAGATTGTTTTCTCGTGACAGATTGTACTTCATGACTGTGGTAAATTTGACTCTATATATTTTTCCTTTATTTAAAAAAAATCCCATTTACCAAAAAGTTGGAAAATTTCACAATTTTCTAAATTAGCTTTTCTCTATTTTTAAGACTTTTTAAGATAGTAATACCTCATAAAATAGTTATCAGTCATCATTCCCCATATGTCTACTTTATGTTGGCATCATTTTATAAAAGTCATTTAACTTTTTTAGGACGTTAGAAGGCTTAGAATTTTAGAAGCCATTTTCAAATTTTCAACAAAATTTCCAAAACCATTTTTTTAAGCACCAATTCAGATATAAAGTGATTTTGAGGGGCTTACGTAAAGGAAACCACCCATAAATGACCCCATTTTAGAAACTACACCCCTCAAATTATTTAAAACTGATGTTACAAATTTTGCTTACCCTTTAGGTGTTCTACAAGAATTAAAGGAAAATGGAGGCAAAATTTCAAAATTTTATTTTTTATGCAGATTTTTCAGGTTAATCAATTTTTTCTTGCAACACAGCAAGGGTTAACAGCAAACTAAACCACAATATACATTACTCTGATTCTGCAGTTTACAGAAATACCCCATATGTGATGGTAAACTGCTCTATGGGCACGTGACAGTAGTCAGAAGGAAAGGAGCGCCATATGGATTTTGGAGGCAGATTTTGCTAGAATGGTTTTTAGGCACCATTTTGTATTTGAAGAGACCCTGACATACCCCTACAGTGGAAACCCCCAAAAAGTGACCCCATTTTGGAAACTACACCCTTCAGAAAGAATATACTAAGGGCTTTATTGAGCACTTTGAGCCCCTAAGAGTTTTACGGAATTTGGAAACACTTGGCTGTGAAAATGAAAAGTTTTATTTCTTCCAATAGAATGTTGCTTTACCCAAAATTTTTCATTTTCACAAGGGCTAACAGGAGAAAAAGCACCCCCTAATTTGTTACCCATTTTCTCCTGAATACGGCATATGTGGTGGTAAACTGCTGTGGGGGCACATGGCAGGACTCAGAACGGAAGGAGCGCCATATGAATTTTGCAGCGCATATTTTGATGGATTAGTTTGCGGGTGCCATTTATTTTTTGAGTTATTGTCTTATGTGATGTCTTATTTTTTGTTGGATGAGGTGACGGTTTCATTGGTACCATTTTGGGGTACATAAGACTTTTTGATTGCTTGATGCACTTTTTGTGAGGCAAGGTGACAAAAAGTGGCTGTTTTGTCATAGTTTTTTTTATTTTTAATTTTATAGCATTCACCTGAACGAGCAAATCATGTGATATTTTTATAGAGCTGGTTGTTACGGACGTGGCGATACCCAATATGTCTAACATTTTTATTTTTGTTAAGTTTTACACATTAGATGCATTTTTGAACAGAATTAAAACTTGTTTTTGTGCTACTATTTTCTGAGAGCCATATTTTTTTATTTTTTGGGCGATTGTCTTAGGTAGGGTATAAATTTCTGTGGGATGAGATGACGGTTTGATTGGTACCATTTTGGGGTACATACGCCTTTTTGATGGCGTGGTATTACACTTTTTGTGAGGCAAGGTAAAAAAAAATGGCAACCTATAAACAACAGTGTGACTTCCCAAAATAATCAACTAAAGAATCAAAGGTAAAAATATAAATCTTTATTTAGCCAATTAAAAATATATATTAATAAAATGTTAATTAAAAAACATTTTTTCACTTGTTTTCAACCCCTCCCTGCCCCCCCCCCTTTTTCCCTTTTTTGTATAAATACATATCTAAAATACATATTTACGGTATGTATATGGTTTAGCAACATGCATTTGTACACTGATGATATTTCAACAATTGTGGTTATCTATTTATTGGGGTAAAAAGTGTCTATTTATATGGATTCATGGTAGATATGTTGTCAGGACTGGCGGTCATGGCACCCGTGCCGCTGGTCCTGCCTGTGACACTGTGAGTGCCGGGGACGCGGCGGGTACGCAAGCTCACTCGCGTTCTCGGTCACTAGGTTCACGCCAGAGAATCTAAGCTATTTTATCCGTCAGCTCTGCTATGCAGACCTGGTCACCTAGGGGTTAATTTTGTGCTCAGGAGTCTCTCCTCCCTTTCACCTGTTGGGGTGGGGTTCCTGGCTGCATTTAAACCCTGCAGAGACAATCATGTTTGCCAGTGTTTGAGTTTCTCTGCCCCAGCTATCCTAGTGATTTCTGCTCTGCTGTTTTGACCTAGCTTGCTTGTTTTTGACCATCGCCTCTGCCTGATCCCTGTGTACTGTGTTCCCAGTTGGTTTTGACTTTTCGGCTTGTATTTTGACTACTCTTTGTTTAGCGATTCTGTCTTGACGTACCCTCTTGGTTTTTGACTCGGCCTTCTGACCATTCTTCTGTGTTTGTTTTGTCTGTCTCTCGTCTCCCACTCCCTTCACCTTAGTCAGTGTATTTCGCAGTCCTCGTGGTTGTCGCCCCACGGTTTAGCGTGGGTGGGGCAATAGGCAGGGACAGAGGTTTTTGGGCTAGCTCAGGGCTCACGTTCCTCTGTTGTCTGTGTACCCCACCTTGACAGAAACACTGGCCGAAAAGAGGCCTGCAACCTGCTTACGTCCAGCTACGTTCACTCCGCCTATGGAGCCCATGTCAGCTGTGGTCGCACAGGTCCAGGCCTTGACCAAGTTGGTTCAAGATCTGGCTGCACGCCTTCAGGTCCAGGAAACCATGCATGCTTCGGCCCCGGGGCCACCTCCGGCCGTTCAGTTACCGGCACCTGAACCCAAGATTCCCCTTCCTGACTTTTTTTCTGGCGATCGTAAGACATTTTTTTTCGTTTCGGGAGGGATGTAAACTGTATTTTTCTTTACGACCTCAGTCCTCTGGGACAGAAGCGCAAAAGGTGGGGTTGGTGATGTCTCTCCTGCGGGGTGACCCGCAAAATTGGGCGTTTTCCTTACCTGCTGATTCACCTCTGCGCTTTTCTCTAGACTGTTTCTTTTCTGCCCTCGGTCAGATTTATGATGAACCTGACCCACCTGCACTAGCGGTTTCCCATTTGTTATCTCTCCGTCAGGGTAGACAAGGGGCGGAAGAATATTGTGCTACTTTCAGACAGTACGTGACGGACTCGGGGTGGAACGATCAGGCCTTGAAAGACCTGTTCATGACCGGCCTCTCAGACCCTGTAAAAGACTTGTTATTAGCTCATGCAGAACCTAAAACTCTTGATGATGCTATGACCCTCGCCATCCGGGCGGACCGACGCCTAAGATCCAGACGACCGCCTTGGGTGCCTCCTGCTCCTCAGCCGACCCTCAGTCCGGTCTCAACTCTATCTGGGCCTGAACCAATGGAGCTCAGCAGCATCAACCCTGAGCAGAGGAGGGAACATCGCCGGAAGAATCGACTATGTTTCTACTGTGGGAGTCCCGAACATCAGCTTAATGCCTGTCCGAAGAAGCCACAGCAGGAAAACTTCCGCTCCTAGACAGTTGTCGGGAGGACTGTCTGGGAGCTCAGGTACTTCCTAAAATTTCTAAAATGTTCCTGCCCTGCACTATTGAGGTCCAGTCAGCCTCATGTACAGGTCAGTCTTTTCTGGATTCTGGTGTAGCTGCTAATTTCATAGACTTTGATTTTGTGTCTCAGATGTTGCCTTCCCTGATTCCGTTGTCCCCTCCTGTCCTAGTGTCTAGTGTGGATTTGACCCCATTGCGTGCAGGTCTGGTCAGATTCCGCACTCCTCAGGTTAAGTTGGTGGTGGGCGCACTTCATGAGGAATATTGTTCCTTCTTGGTAATGAAAAATTTGTCTGTGAATGTCATCCTGGGTCTACCATGGCTCCGGGAACACAATCCAGTAATTGACTGGGTAACTTTGGATCTAGTTCGTTGGGGTCCTCAGTGTAAGGCCCATCTGTCACATGTTTCTCTCTGTACCACTGATGCAAGCAATGTGGATCTCCCGGAGTTTATGTCTGACTTTTCTGATGTTTTTTCCAAACCCTTGTCTCAAGTCCTTCCTCCTCATAGGGATTTTGATTGTAAAATCGATCTCTTACCAAATACCAAACTGCCTAAAGGTCGTATATATAATCTGTCTGTGCCAGAGAGGGAGTCTCTTAAAACGTATATAGATGAAAGTTTGGCTATTGGACATATTCGACCTTCTGAGTCACCAACTGGGGCTGGTTTCTTTTTTGTTGAAAAAAAAGATGGTGGGTTAAGGCCATGTATTGATTATCGCGAACTAAATAAAATTACTGTCAAGAACTCTGGGCCACTCCCCCTCATTCTGGATCTTCTGAATCAGGTTTCTGGGGCACAGATGTTCTCCAAATTAGATTTAAGGGGAGCTTATAACCTGATTCGGGTCCGGGAGGGGGATGAATGGAAGACCGCGTTTAATACTCCTCTGGGGCACTTTGAATATCTGGTAATGCCTTTCGGTCTATGCAATGCCCCCGCAGTCTTCCAAGGGTTCATGAATACCATTTTTCATGATTATATTGGGGTCTTTATGGTGGTCTACTTGGATGACATCCTGATTTTCTCTCCAGATCTGGTCTCCCATCATGAGCATATTCGTCTTGTTCTTTCTCGGTTACGAAAAAATAGTTTATTCGCTAAGCTTGAAAAGTGTATTTTTTGTGTTCAAAAAATTTTGTTTTTGGGTTATGTGGTCACTCCTTCGGATTTTCAGATGGATCCGTGTAAGGTTCAGGCGATTACGGATTGGGTCCGACCCAATAGCTTAAAATCCCTTCAGCGGTTTCTGGGTTTCGCTAATTATTACAGGAACTTTATCAAGAATTTTTCCGTAATCGCCAAACCACTCACGGATCTTACCCGGAAGGGGGCTGATCCAAGTAACTGGTCCCCTGCTGCGTATGCTGCATTCGATGAGCTTAAGGTGGCTTTCTCTTCTGCTCCGGTGTTATGTCAACCTGATCTCTCACGACCCTTTGTTGTAGAAGTAGATGCTTCTGAGGTTGGTGTGGGGGCAGTGTTGTCTCAGGGGCCCCCTACTCTCACCAACCTGAGGCCTTGTGCATTTTTCTCTAAGAAGTTCTCTCCTTGTGAAAGAAATTACGATATTGGTAACCGTGAGCTCCTCGCCATCAAATGGGCATTTGAAGTGTGGCGCCATTTTTTGGAGGGAGCTCTTCACCCAGTGACAGTGATCACAGACCACAAAAATCTTGTGTATCTTGATACTGCTAAACGTCTAAATGCTCGCCAGGCCAGGTGGGCCTTGTTTTTCTCTCGCTTTAATTTTTTGGTTACCTACCGACCGGGTACTAAGAATGTAAAGGCAGATGCCTTATCCCGGAGTTTCGGTACCCCTGAGGTTTCCGAGTCTGAGGCTGGGAATATTTTACCACCAGGTATAGTACTGGCAGCTGTCTCCTCTCACCTCTACACTCAAATTCTCGCTGAACAAAATTCTGTTCCCAAAGACCTTCCGGAAGGCAAATTGTTTGTTCCTCATTTTTGTCGTTTGAGAGTGTTAGAGGAGACACATTGTTCAGTGCTGGCAGGTCACCCAGGTGTTCGAGGAACTTTAGAGTTACTAAAAAGAAATTATTGGTGGCCACGTATGGTTAATGACGTCCAAGCTTGTCAAGTCTGTGCGCGGGGAAAGACCTCCAGGAGACGTCCTGAGGGTCCTCTTCTCCCGCTCCCAGTGCCGGACAGACCCTGGTCCAACATTTCTATGGACTTTATTACCGATCTGCCACAATCCCAGGGGTGGTAGTGGATCGGTTCTCTAAGATGGGCCATTTTGTTCCATTAAAAAAACTACCCTCGGCGGAGGAATTGGCGGATCTTTTTATCCAGCATGTGGTCCGTCTTCATGGTCTTCCTGATGATGTAGTGTCGGACAGGAGTGTGCAATTTGTATCTAAGTTTTGGCGTGCCTTTTGTTCGAAATTGGAGGTTAAATTGTCCTTTTCTTCTGCCTTTCACCCTGAAACTAACGGGCAGACGGAAAGGATGAATCAGGAGCTAGTCCAGTACCTTCGTCTCTTTGTCTCTGACTGTCAACATCTGTGGGCTTCATATCTCCCGTTAGCAGAATTTGCAATCAACAACCATACAAGCTCTTCCACTCTCACATCACCCTTTTATTGTAATTTTGGTTTCCACCCCCGGTTTTCTTTCTCTTCTTCGTCTGTTTCCGATACCCCCCCGGGCAGAATCCATAACCAGCCTACTGTGCACAGTGTGGTCACAAGTTCAGAAGAACTTGCAAAAATCACAAAACCAGATGGTCTATCACTCCAAGAATAAACGTACAGTCACGGAAACTTTTGTAGTGGGAGATAAAGTCCTTTTGTCTACTAAAAACCTCAAATTGAAGGTTCCTTCTTTGAAATTGGCTCCGAGGTTTGTTGGTCCTTTTGCTATTACTCATGTTATCAATCCAGTGTCTTTCAAGGTGGCGCTCCCGCCAGAATGGCGTGTTCACAATACTTTTCATAAAAGTTTGTTAAAGCGTTATGTTGACCCTGTTGTACCCCTCCCTGACCCTCCCTCTCCATCTGTGGTGGATGGAGACCTTGAGTTTGAAGTGGAGAGAATTCTTGATTCTAGATTTGTAAGGAATTCTCTACAATATTTGATCCATTGGAAGGGGTTCGGTCCTGAGGATAGATCCTGGGTTCATGCTAAGGGTGTGCATGCACCTCGGTTAGTAAAATTGTTTCACCGGAACTATCCGTTGAAACCATCTCCACGATCTAAGGGTCTGGAGGCCCCTCGTGGAGGGGGGGTACTGTCAGGACTGGCGGTCATGGCGCCCGTGCCACTGGTCCTGCCTCTGACACTGTGAGTGCCGGGGATGCGGCGGGTACGCAAGCTCACTCGAGTTCTCGGTCACTAGGTTCACGCCAGAGAATCTAAGCTATTTTATCCGTCAGCTCTGCTATGCAGACCTGGTCACCTAGGGGTTAATTTTGTGCTCAGGAGTCTCTCCTCCCTTTCACCTGTTGGGGTGGGATTCCTGGCTGCATTTAAACCCTGCAGAGACAATCATGTTTGCCAGTGTTTGAGTTTCTCTGCCCCAGCTATCCTAGTGATTTCTGCTCTGCTGTTTTGACCTAGCTTGCTTGTTTTTGACCATCGCCTCTGCCTGATCCCTGTGTACTGTGTTCCCGGTTGGTTTTGACTTTTCAGCTTGTATTTTGACTACTCTTTGTTTAGCGATTCTGTCTTGACGTACCCTCTTGGTTTTTGACTCGGCCTTCTGACCATTCTTCTGTGTTTGTTTTGTCTGTCTCTCGTCTCCCACTCCCTTCACCTTAGTCAGTGTATTTCGCAGTCCTCGTGGTTGTCGCCCCACGGTTTAGCGTGGGTGGGGCAATAGGCAGGGACAGAGGTTTTTGGGCTAGCTCA
The DNA here is from genome assembly GCA_900303285.1 of Rhinella marina. Classification (NCBI taxonomy): domain Eukaryota; kingdom Metazoa; phylum Chordata; class Amphibia; order Anura; family Bufonidae; genus Rhinella; species Rhinella marina. The sequence continues at coordinate 54,820 of ONZH01026215.1, forward strand.
GGGCTCACGTTCCTCTGTCTGTGTACCCCACCTTGACATATGTATTCATTCACTGATTTTTATTGTCTTTAGGTATTTTTCACTATTTTTCTCAAATATGAGTTTGCACTTTTGATACATATATATTTTCTATCTTTTTATTAAAAGTTATATATATTATAAAGTTATATATAAGCTGAAATATAGTCTACCCCTTATATCATAAATGTGAAATAGAATACTAGGGATAATCGGACCATGATGGGATGATGGAGCGTAGATGGGTAATACTATCATCGCTCTCACCCCAGATTGGGGAATATGTATTTATAAATGAGGTTGATCAGATGAAAAGGGTGGATATACAGTGGATTCCATGTCTGTGCTACAGATATTGAACACTGTGTGCACCCTGTCGATGTGACCTCTTGTGTCTCAAACGACATGTGAGGCCACAGTGGACACCTGAGTACTTCAGATACACGGCTATTCTTTGTCTACGTGTTGGAAACTAAATGACACTAATGAAAAATTATATGAAGAAATGGGGACAACTATACTCAGATTAATACCTCCATGGTGAGATATGTTTAGTCTTTTTATAATATTGTGCCTATTGACACTTTACAACCATTCACTCGCTACGACTATAACAAGGAATAGAAACTTATATATTTTTTTACAAAATTTATACTCTTTCATATGGTTGTGGAACACTTCCGTAATGTGTACCAAGATCAATGGTGCGTTCCACGCTATAGCACTTGATCGGGAACCGGAAGAAAATTTGCGTTCCACAGTAACAACCACGTGTGCGTTCCATGTACTCAATGGACGCACTAGGACTGATGCAATATGAGTCATATTCAAGGCGCGCGCATGCGCTGTCTGAATTTCATGATGCCAACTCTCCGAAAATGTGATGGGACACATGCCGGTTAGTTTTATGATAAACATGCATACATGCATTGTTTTTAATCACTATGTTTTATAATGACACCTGTTGGAGGAGGAGTCATGTAATTTATTAATGGTTTTTGAGCATTATTTGTGAAGTGGAAATTTGTATGTTTAATCATGGATGGAATTTTGATATATATAATCATGTGAACACCAAATATGGAAAATGATCATATATATATTATGAATTTTTGATACACTTTTTTATTAATTATGTATAATGATCAATCATGACAACACTTGTATAAATTGTCAGTGAGCACTACACTCTGTATATCACTGCTTGAGAAAAGTCCCAGTAAGAGGACTGAAACGTCGCTCTGGTGAATAAAGAACATCTACTTTGATCACAGTTTTGGGAGTGCCGTGGAATTACTTTTTCTCTATCTTTTTATTATATACAGATGTAGCATTGGTTAACATGACTTAAGGGGAGGTAACACTTTTAGTTATCCCACCAAAAGGCGGTTCCCTGTATTGATTAACACTGTAGACTTAGTTATCATGCCTGGTTAACGGGTTTTGCAAGTCATTATTAATAGTGCTACATCTGTATATCTTGTTTTGGGATTACTTTGAAGTTATTATTGTGTGTGACCACCGCTGTATCTATTGATATATTCTGTGGGTTGCTTCCTTTTTCTTCTATGATCACGTGATCGGATTTGGTCCATGTGACCTGTCACATGATCTACCAAGTGACCAGGTTCCGATCACGTGATCATTTCTACTTCCTATGCTGAACTCTCGTAAGATTTCAGCAGCCATCTTATCTTCTTATGCCATGCTACATTTGTGTCACGCGAGGTCGGCGTCGCGCTCCCTCTGCACGACATCGCCGGACCTCTCCGCCCCCCTAGAGACGAGCAATAGGGAATTGAAGTGCTGGTCTTGTCAGCCAGCACTTCATGAGTTAATTCTCTGTTTGGGTTTAGCCATGTGGTGCTGATCACACCACATGGCTACTTTGCATATTGTTTGGACAGCTTGCTCCGCCTCAGGTCATGTGATGCTGGCCACATCACATGATCCTGGGTGGGCTATTTAAAGATGGCAACTGCCTCACTCAGATGCCTGTGATTAGTTTATACTTTTGATCAGTGCTTGTGCGACCTTGTGTTTTGGATTTGCTATTTGGACTCTGACTTTGGACTTGGACTTGGACCTCTCTTCTCTTGACCCCTGGTATTTACGCTATCTCCTGTGTTTGACCCGGCTTGCTGACTACTCTATCATTGTGTTTGTTCCGTCTGTGTTTTGTCTCTCCCTGTGTTCCCTTTCCCTCTCTCTGCACTTACCCAGTATAGGGAACGTCTTCGTGGTTGTCCGCGGCCGCCTAGGGCCGTTTGAGGCAAGTAGGTAGGGAAAGAAGGGGGGTTTCAAGTACAGGGCACACCTTCCCTTGTCTCCCCCGTGACAGAATCACAGGCCGTATCATATGGAGCAATTGCGGTTGCTCACGGACCAGGTTCAGGGTATGGCGCAGATGATCCAGGACCTGGCCGAGAGGCTCCTACATCAGGAGCAGCTACAACCTGCACTAGTAGCGGCTCCCTCCACATCTAACCCCATTGTGGAACCTCATGTTAAATTGCCGGATCGGTTTTTGGGGAACCGGAAAACTTTCCGTTCCTTTAAGGAGAGCGTAAAATTGTATTTTCGCTTACGTCCTCACTCCTCGGGTGCCGAGCAGCAGCGGGTAGGAATAATTATTTCCTTGCCGCAAGGTGATCCGCAGGAATGGGCCTTTTCTTTACCGCCTGACTCCCCAAGCTTGCAGTCTGTGGAAGCATTTTTTCAGGCCTTAGGCCTATTATATGAGGAGCCTGACTTGACTTCTGTAGCTGAGACTCAGCTCAGAGACATTCGGCAGGGTAACCGTCCAGTAGAGGATTACTGTGCTGAGTTTAGAAAGTGGTGTGTTTCCTCTGGATGGAATGACCCTGCTTTGAGAAGCCAGTTTAGGGTGGGGCTGTCTGACCATCTTAAGGACTTACTTGTCAGTTACCCTACTCCTGACACCCTAGAGGCGGCCATGACACTAGCCATTAAACTGGATCGTCGAGTGAGGGAGAGACGGAGGGAACGTTCAGATATTCCTCAGGGTGTCGTCCTGCCTGAATCCCCTCTTCTGAGTCCACCTTCTACCAGGGTCCCGGAGGAGTCCATACAGTGGGGAGGAACTTTGAGAGATCAGAGACGCTTGAATGGAACCTGTTTCTACTGCGGTGAGACGAACCACTGGCTCCAGCAATGCCCGAAACTTCTGCCCTCTAGAGAGCTTTCTGCCGGAAGTAAGGTAACCCCAGCGGTGGTAAGGAGGAAAGTATTATTACCTATCTCCATTGCGTACAACCAACTCAGGGGGTCCGGTAAGGCTTTTGTTGATTCTGGTTCTGCCATTAATTTTATTGATTTTGATTTTATACAATCTGTGGGGATTCCGCTAGTTCCTTTAAGGAAGGTGATTGAAATTATCGCACTGGATTCCACTCCATTGAATAATGGGAGAGTGGAGTTTTGTACTCCTGAGGTTGTATTAACTGTAGGAATTACCCATACCGAGACTTGTTCCTTCCTTGTATTAAAGGATTTACCTGCCGACCTTGTTTTAGGTCTGCCTTGGTTACAGGACCACAACCCTGTGATCAACTGGTCGGTAGGTGAATTGGAAAAATGGGGAATGAATTGTGACAAATGTTGTAAATCAGTATTGCTGTTTGGAGGTACCACTGAGTCTCTTTCCTTGCCCAAGTATATCGGCGATTTTTCGGACGTTTTTTCCATGTCCGAGACTGAGTTCCTCCCTCCTCACCGGCAATATGATTGCGCCATCGACCTTATTGAGGGATCCAAATATCCCAAAGGTCGCATTTATAATCTCTCTACTCCTGAACGTCAGTCCATGAGGGATTATCTCAAGGAGAGTCTGGCCAAGGGTCACATCCGGCCTTCAGTTTCTCCCATGGGGGCAGGTTTTTTCTTTGTTGGTAAAAAGGATGGAGGATTGAGGCCCTGTATCGATTACAGGGAGCTCAATAAAATCACTGTTAAAAACAGATACCCGTTGCCCCTTATTCCTGACTTGCTGAATCAGGTCCAGGGGGCCTGTTGGTTCACCAAGCTGGATTTGAAGGGGGCATACAACCTAATCAGGATTCGTGAGGGGGACGAATGGAAAACTGCTTTTAATACCCCGGAAGGTCATTATGAGTACTTGGTAATGCCTTTTGGGTTAAGTAACGCTCCGGCAATTTTCCAAAACTTTGTCAATGACATTTTTAGACCATTTATTGGGAAATTTGTAATTGTCTATATTGATGACATCCTGATTTTTTCTGCAGACTGGGAAAGTCACGTATCTCACACCAGGCAAGTGCTGGAGGTGTTGCGTGAAAACAAGTTGTTCGTTAAAGGGGAAAAGTGTACCTTTGGTGTTCAGGAAGTGGCCTTTTTGGGATACATTCTCACCCCTTTTTCTTTCAAAATGGACCCAGTTAAAGTACAGGCCATTGTGGATTGGGTGCGACCTTCCTCTTTGAAGGCGCTCCAGAGATTTCTGGGGTTTGCTAATTTTTATCGTAAATTTGTCAAAAATTTTTCTGTGGTAGCCAAACCCATTACGGATTTGACTCGCAAGGGGGCTGATCTGGTCAATTGGCCCCCTGCAGCTATTGAGGCCTTTGAAAGGTTAAAGCAGTGTTTTATTAATGCTCCTGTGTTGGTCCAGCCTGATCAAAGTAAGCCTTTTGTAGTTGAGGTGGATGCGTCTGAGGATGGTGTGGGGGCTGTACTGTCCCAGGGGTCTTCCACCTTAACTAATCTTATGCCATGCGCCTTCTTCTCCCGCAAGTTCTCTCCTGCCGAGAGGAATTATGACATTGGTAATAGGGAGTTACTTGCAATCAAGTGGGCATTTGAGGAATGGCGTCATTTTTTAGAAGGGGCAGTTCACCGCATTACGGTCCTCACGGATCATAAGAATTTAATGTTTTTAGAATCGGCTAAGCGATTGAATCCTAGACAGGCGAGGTGGGCTTTATTCTTTACTCGTTTTGATTTTTGTGTTACCTTCAGACCCGGGAGCAAGAACGTTAAGGCCGATGCCTTATCCCGAAGTTTCAAGGCGTATCAGCCTCCTGACGTCCCTCCTGAGCCCATCCTGCCAGCTGATATCATCGTGGCCGCTACCTCATCTGACCTCGCTTCTGAAATCTCGGCAGGACAACATCTTGCTCCCATTGGTACCCCCAATGACAAATTGCTTGTGCCGGCTCATTTGCGATTGCAACTGCTGGGTGAGTGCCATAATTCTGTTTTGTGTGGACATCCTGGCATCAATGCCACCAAGGAGTTGGTCTCTAGGCAGTATTGGTGGCCGTCAATCTCCAGAGATGTTCAGGCTTTTGTAACTGCGTGTAACACTTGTGCCAGGTCCAAGAATACCAAGACACGACCTATGGGTGAGTTACATCCTTTACCCATACCTAGTAGACCTTGGTCACATCTGTCCATGGACTTTATCACGGACTTGCCGTGCTCTGAGGGTAAAACCGTGATATTTGTGGTGGTTGACAGATTCAGCAAAATGTGTCATTTTATTCCTTTGTGTAAATTACCCTCTGCAAAGGTCTTGGCGTCCGTGTTCATGGATAATATTGTCAAACTGCATGGTGTTCCTGAGAATATCGTTTCTGATAGGGGAGTACAGTTTGTGTCTAGGTTCTGGAGGGCGTTCTGTAATAAGATTGGTATCTCTTTGTCCTTTTCATCAGCCTTTCATCCGGAGACCAATGGTCAGACTGAACGTCTTAACCAATCCGTTGAGCAATATCTCAGATGTTATGTTTCTGATAACCAACATGTGTGGGCCAGATTCCTGTCTCTGGCTGAATTTGCAATTAATAATCGTGTTAATTCATCCTCTGGGATGTCGCCGTTTTTCTGCAATATGGGTTTTCATCCACGCTTTGGCTCCTGTTCCCCATCTGCGTCGGTTGTCCCAGAGGTCAATGATTTTTCTCAAGAACTGTGCACAGTTTGGGCACAAGTTCAGTTGAACCTGGAAAAGGCCCAAGGAGTTCAAAAAGCTAAGGCTGATAGAAAACGTTCTAAGGGTGTGAATTTTAAGGTTGGGGATAAGGTATGGTTATCGACTAAAAATCTCAACATGAGGGTACCATCCTACAAGTTTGCACCTCGCTTCATTGGTCCTTACAGGATCACCAAGGTGATCAATCCGGTTTCTTTTAGGTTATGTTTACCCGACTCCCTTCATGTTCATAATGTTTTTCATGTGTCTTTGCTCAAACGTTATGTTGCTCCCGTTGGTCCTGAGGAACAGTCTCCTCCTCCGGTTGAGGTAGCAGGACAAATGGAGCATGAGATTGCCAGAATTGTGGATGTGAGAAGGGTCCGGAATTCCTTCCAGTACCTCGTACATTGGAAGGGGTTCGGTCCTGAGGACAGGTCTTGGGTACCGTTGACCAGGATGCATGCAGACTCGCTCATCCAAAAGTTCCATCTGCAGCATCCCGATAAGCCTGCTCCCGCTGGTAAGGGTCCGGTGGCCCCTCGTGAAGGGGGGGTACTGTCACGCGAGGTCGGCGTCGCGCTCCCTCTGCACGACATCGCCGGACCTCTCCGCCCCCCTAGAGACGAGCAATAGGGAATTGAAGTGCTGGTCTTGTCAGCCAGCACTTCATGAGTTAATTCTCTGTTTGGGTTTAGCCATGTGGTGCTGATCACACCACATGGCTACTTTGCATATTGTTTGGACAGCTTGCTCCGCCTCAGGTCATGTGATGCTGGCCACATCACATGATCCTGGGTGGGCTATTTAAAGATGGCAACTGCCTCACTCAGATGCCTGTGATTAGTTTATACTTTTGATCAGTGCTTGTGCGACCTTGTGTTTTGGATTTGCTATTTGGACTCTGACTTTGGACTTGGACTTGGACCTCTCTTCTCTTGACCCCTGGTATTTACGCTATCTCCTGTGTTTGACCCGGCTTGCTGACTACTCTATCATTGTGTTTGTTCCGTCTGTGTTTTGTCTCTCCCTGTGTTCCCTTTCCCTCCCTCTGCACTTACCCAGTATAGGGAACGTCTTCGTGGTTGTCCGCGGCCGCCTAGGGCCGTTTGAGGCAAGTAGGTAGGGAAAGAAGGGGGGTTTCAAGTACAGGGCACACCTTCCCTTGTCTCCCCCGTGACAATTTGTTTGTGTGTAAGTAATTGCGATTACACTGATGCATTACATCTGTGATTTTACTATATATACTCCATCTTCTCTCCCTTGTTCTCTTTGTTCTGTCACCCTTGAGGAAGCCTGTCCTGGCGAAACGCGTTGGCATATGTATATGACTTTTGTGTGTGCATTCATATAAGTAATTCTGCTTCTTATTAAACATTGTATAGACTCTTTAAATCACACTGTGGTCTCTTGTTGAACTTTGTTCTGGTCATGAATGCACTTTTCCTTCTTGCTAGTGTGTCCCAGCCTGCATGTGTGTGAGCCCCTCACTAGTAGGGTTACTGCTATTGTTTTTAGATTATTTTTGCTCTCCAATATGTGGATTCCTCCATTTTATTAATATATATCTTTAATTGGCTAAATAAAGATTCATATTTTTACCTTCGATTCTTTAGTTGATTATTTTGGGAAGTCACACTGTTGTTTATAGGTTGCTATATGTATTGGGGTGTGCCCATTCATAGGTCTGGTATTTTTGGATATTTAAGGTAAAAAAATGGCTGTTTTGGCATAGTTTTTTTGTAATTTTTTTACAGCATTCACCTGGGGGGGGGGGAGGCCATCTCATGTAATATTTTTATATAGAAGGTTGTTTCGGACATGGCGATACCCAATATCTCTATTTTTATGCTTTAAAATTTTTACATTGGGAAAACATTTTTGAACAGAATAAAATCTTTTTTTTTTTGTGTTGCCATTTTCTGAGAGCCATATTTTTTTCTTTTTTGGGCGATTGTCTTAGGTAGGGTCTCATTTTTTGCAGGACGAGATGACGGTTTGATTGGTACCATTTTTGGTTAAATACGCCTTTTTGATCCCCTGCTATTACACTTTTTATGAGTGAAGGTGAGCAAAAAATGGCTGTTTTGGCACAGTTTTTTTTTTTTTTATTGCGTTCACCTGGCGAGGTGGGTGATATTTTTATAGAACCAGTCGATACGGACGTGGCGATACCTAATATGTCTACTTTTCTTTCTTCCCTTTTTTTACAATTTTTTTTTCTGGGACTTCAACTTTTGGAGGACTGATCCCCTTAACAATGCATTACAATACTTCTGTATTGTAATGCATTGGCTGCAAGTGTATTACACACAGTAATAGACTTACAGCCTGCTTCCTGTGAGATCCAGGGGCTGGATCTCACAGGCTCACAGGAATGGCAGCCATGATGCCTAAGGAAGGCATCGGGCTGCCATTCAAGCCTTCGGGTCCCCACCACAGCAGCTCGGGGACCCGATGGACTCCCCTTCCCGCCCCACATAAAGGGTTAATGCTCCGGCATCAGTGTTTTCACTGATGCCGGCGCATACAGCAGGGGTCCGGCTACCGGGAACAGCCGGTCCCCTGTAGCTGATCGGGCGGGCGCAGCTCCTGCACCTGTCCGATCAGCACGCCATAGTACTACAGCGCTGGGTGGGAAGTCAATTCCTGCAGCACTGTACATGTACAGTGCTGGGCGGGAAGGAGTTAAGCCACATTCTTATCAGTAAGATAAGAACTGAGCTATAGTAAGTGTTTATAATGTCAGAGAGCAGAGATAAAGAACCTATCAGCTCCTGGTCTGACAGAAAATCCAAAGGGTGCTACCACAGCATCTCAGCTCTGTAAAGAAAAAAGGGCTCCATATTTTTAATAAAGACCAATTAAAAAAAATTTTTTTAGGTCAAAATGAGTACAATGCAATAATAAAAAAAAATGTTCCCAAAGGTGTACAGTACATAGTCTTTAAGCTACTTTCCTGGCATACATGATGACTGAAATCTACGTCAGCTATGAACTTGCATAGATTTCAGTTTAGGCACACAGACTTCCGGAGGATGCTCTTAATTTATGACTAGGCATGAGCCTCGTCATATATTAAAGGGGTTGGCCATCATCTGATTACTATTGTAAGATGGTTATACCCGTCTTATTTATCACTTCTCACACCAGTTTTTATGTGGAAAATGACTTAAATCTACGTCAGCAAGGGAGCTGGCGTAGATTTTAGTATGTCACACTGCCTGCTGGAGGGAGAGCCAAAGTCATGTAGAGGCCTATGCCTTCACATAACTTTGGCGCATCAACTGGCCGTGCAGAGGGACTAAGATACGCATCTAAATCACTGGTCTTATTTTGTGTTGATCGAGCACCAAAGTGCTCGGGTAGAACACTTGGTGATGCTCGAGTGCTATACAGAGTACCAGAGCACAATGGAAGTCAATGGGAGAACCAGAGCACTAAACTAGGCACCCCTGCTCTGAAGAGGGGAGGGTATCTGGTTCATAGGAAAAGCTCAGAAAATTATGGAAACACCACTGAAATGGTTTAGGAACAGCATGGGGAGGATGTCTGGATGCATCTTGGACTCAAAAGTCGCTGCTGTTAACGATGTTGTCCGAGTATTACACCACTTTTACAGAATGACAAGAATACGCCCAAAACCGAAGATAAAATTGATTTTAGAGGAAAAATTGTTAGGAAACATATTTACTTACTTATTTACTTGTATATAAAGTGCAAGTGTTGCCAAAAATTACAAGGAAGAGGCACTCCAATACAACCGGTATATCACATAAAGGAGGTCCTCATTCACATTTTGGTACAATTGTTCATGTCGTGGGACTCCTACACTAATAAAGCCTATGCACTAAGTGAAAGGGCTGCCAAAAATTACAAGGAACAGGCACTCCAATACACCATTTATTACACATAAAGGAGGGCATCAGACACACTCTTGAAAAATTATGATTGATGGCCTGCTGCTGACAATCAAAAACATTAGAGGTGAGGGTCTGCTGCTGTGCTGACCCTCTAAAACATTAGGGGCGGGTGCCTGTGATGGTCAGATCAGCATCAGGCCCTCGCCCCTAATGTTTTACACCATCAGATCAGCAGCAGGCACTCGCCCCTAATGCTTTAGACGGTCAGATCAGCAGCAGGCACTCGCCCCTAATGCTTTAGACGGTCAGATCAGCAGCAGGCACTCGCCCCTAATGTTTTAGAGGGTCAGCTCAGCAGCAGGCCCTCACCCCTAATGTTTTACGGGGTCAGATCAGCAGCAGGCACTCGCTCCTAATGTTTTACACGGTCAGATCAGCAGCAGGCCCTCACCCCTAATGTTTTACGGGGTCAGATCAGCAGCAGGCACTCGCTCCTAATGTTTTACACGGTCAGATCAGCAGCAGGCACTTGCCCCTAATGTTTTAGAGGGTCAGCTCAACAGCAGACCCTCACCCCTAATGTTTTTGAGTGTCAGCAGCACTCAAGGTCAACATGTCAGGAGGGGGACCAGAGTGAGGAAGTGGAAGAGGAGGTGGTGGATGATGAAATAACTGACCCAACCTGGGAAGGTGGCAAGCCAAGCAAGGACAGCAGTACAGAGGGGGAGGGATCCGCAGCACCGCAACAGGCTGGAAGAAGCAGTGGGGTGGAAAAAGGGAGAAGGCAGGCCACACCAAACAGGCCCGCAACTGTTCCCCGGAGCCCCCCTTGTGGCAATCTCCCTTGCCAAGGGGTAGGTGTTCCGCAGGTGTTGAGGAAAGTGCGGATGATAAAACCTATTTTTTGTGATATTTTTTTTTTGTGATATATTTTTTTTGTGAAATATTAACAGAGATCACCAATCATTTATTATTGTATTGCTGAATCAACACCAGCCACTAATCACCCTGAAATAGACTATATCTCATCCCCATACAGGATATCCAAAGACACTTGGACTTCATATATATTGTGGTTTTACCTTTATTATTATTATTTTATTATCTTTATTTTTATTTTTTATATAAAGATATAAGTTTGTATGGTCATTCTACAGTGAACCTATTAGGGATGAGCAAACTTTTGAAAAGTTCGGTTCGGTTCGGTGCGGTTCGGCGAACTTTCGTGAAGTTCGGATTCGTACGAACCGAACCTAAAATGAACCTTGCTATAACGGCTGAATAATTGCAGCTACAATAGTGGGAGTCTAATAGGGTATAGTTTCGTTTAGTTGCAGTTGCTATTACAATGAAAAAAGTTGAGAAAATCAAAGTGCAAAAATAGTCGTCGACAGCCAGGTCGACAACATTTGACAGCATTGAAGATGTCCGCTGGAGCAGTCCATGTCATGCTAGAGCACCAAAAACACACGGTAGATCGTGGCACCAGCCCAAGAATAGGCTGCGTTGAAGTCGATGCGGTCTCAGTGACATCACAGGTCAGAAGACAGACAGGCGTACCATTTAATTAGACCTTGTACACCCCAGAACAGGTACACATTAGCCAAGGTGTAAGTGATTACACGGGACATAGGACACAAAGTGCAAGTTGGCAACACCGGCAGCATTGCCTTGGACCCAGTAGGGTGGAAAACAGACATTTGACAGTGGAACCAGCAGCAGTAATAGTACTGTATTGGACCCAGTATGGTTGAGAACAAACAATTGACGGAGGAGGACGAGGCAGCAGCACTTGATTGCACCCAGGCCAGTACGGTTGAGAACAGACAATTGACGGAGGAGGAGGCGGCAGCAGCACTTGATAGCACCCAGGCCAGTATGGTTGAGAACAGACAATTGACGGACATGTGGCTGCGGGTCTGCTGAGTAAAATCCACAGGGCATTTTTGTACCGTTCACCAAACGGCGTTCAGTACTATGGTGCCGTCCGGACATACGCAGTTCTGCGCTGAACTGGGTATTTGCGTCCAGCCCCATAGTACTGAAGGTGGCATAAAATCAGCCAACGATGCACTGTGGATTTTAGGCAGCAGAGAACCCCAAAAAAGCACCCCATTGTAAAGGCCCCCGTAAATAAGGCAAGTTAACCTGCCTTTCAGCAACTGTTTGTTGCTGTAACTAACTGTGGAGGTTTTTTTATATCACAGTTGAAGGACAGCAGTCTCCATGATATATACCCCATAGACAGCCTTATTCCACGCGTGACTGCATGAGAGGCATGAAATCATTCGCACAGAGAAGATCCCCATCAGGATTTGCAGTGCGAGATTTTACTACTCTCATGATATCAACAAAATACCTCAAGAACAGTTAGTACCCGCTCACAAAACGGTGAGTAGTGTTCCTTGGCACGGGTGCCAGGGATAGAACCCCATGGCTATAGTTCACAAAAGGTGAAATCCCCACTTTGTGAAGCATAGTCGTGGGGATTATTTTAGGGATGGTACTGTTCTTGGGGTATGGGTTGGACGGTGTACCGGTGTGAGGCATTAAGCTGGTGTGGAGATGTTAAATGGCCAACACACCATGGGCATTAAATTTGGAGATGGGGTTCTGTTTATTCAAATGTATCCGAATTAAGTAGGGAATTTTTAAGGCGATTTTGTTTAATTTGGGGTCTAAGGGGGGAACATTACTTAATAAGTTAAATTATGGATTTTTACGTTGGGCACATATTTAGGATATTAAGGACAGTTTCTTGGACACACGGATTGCCATGCAAGATGGGTGACTGATGACTTAGTCATTCACATCAGGCGACGCACTGACGAGCTGTTGGCGCGCTCAGGCACTTCAGGGGCTGTGGGGTGACGTCACACATCTTGATTTTTACAGAAAACCAGGATACAAGGGATTATAGGAGTAATAATCCCTTGTATCCTGGTCTATTCTGTGAAAAAAGTACAGTTTTGCGTCGCCGTTTTTTTTTTTAACCAGATTCGTGACTAACTTTTTCAAAGTTCGGTTCGGCCGAGCACCGCGATGTGCCGAGCATCGCCATGCTCGGCCGAATATAGTGTTTGGGCGAGCATGCTCGCCCAACACCAGTCTTATTAAATCCCCCCTCATAGTATATAACTGTCTTTATATATTTTAAAACTGATTCTCCCTGTCTCCCTGCCTCTATACTGATAATAGCGAGTGCTGACTGCTCGTGCTCCTGTCCCTCCCATCAGCTGGTTAATTATTCAGACCTCCGGGGATCTAGAAAGATCATACACCGTCAGCGTTAACCAAAATATTATATATATATATATATATATATATATATATATATATATATATATATATATATATATATATATATATATATATATATATAGTGTAAGTTCTATTGATATATACTGCACTGTGCTTTGAAGACAGGTATTCCTTAGCAATGCTCATTTAGAGCCCACTGCTAAGGGACACTTCAGAGCCATTTTTTTACACAAATTTACAAAATCACTTTAAAGTATATTTCCTTGTCATTTCATCCACATATTACACTAAAAAATTTTAACAACCATTACACAAAAAAAACAACTTGGTGCTAATTAAAATATTACATTAGGGAATTTAACAATATAATGTTGGTAATGTTAGTACAGTGGTCCCTGAATTTAATTGGTTCTGGGACAACCACTGAAAGCCAAAACCATTGTAACTGGAGTTACTTAAGTGTATGGAAAACGAGTAAATGGTTCCAAAGATCCAAATGTCATCCCATGATAACAGAACAGGAAATTTAGCTAAAATAAGCAGACAACTAAGACAGAAAGCAAATCCCTATATAAAACAGTCAGGAATAGATGCTGGAAGTTGTAAACCACTTTCTATGATGGGCAGGAGCTTCTTCATGGTCGTGTATAGTACACAGTGTACCAACAAAATAAAATGGAGCAGTCCTCACCTGACATCTAAAGTGGCAGCTCATTCTGGCACAGATGGCAGTACAGGACATGTAGTACAACACTGTACTGTAAAGTGGAGCTACTAGGCATTGTATGTTGAGACCAGTTTCAACATACGACGGCCCAGGAGAAACTTTTGTAAGTTAAAAATATTGGGGGAGATTTATCAAACTGGCTTAGTTTCCCATAGCAACCAATCAGATTCCACCTTTCATTTTCCAAAGGAGCTATGAAAAATGTAAGGTGGAATCGGAATGAAAAGGAATATTAAAAATAACCCCCATTCTCATTGGCCTACACAGCAATCAATTTTTTCCACCTGTATTTTTTGACAGGTCTTGTAAGAAAATGCAGATCTATGTGCAGCCCCAGTAGCTCCATAGTACAGATCTTTACCTTGTAGAGCTTGTCACATAGACTGTAACAAAAAGAAAAACCTACGTATGCCTATATATAAAATTGGAGGCATACAGAGCTACAGTAGAAGGTTGCACAGCGACATAGTACCATGATGTACATGAGGCATTAGGGGACTATGATAGCAAGCAGAAATACTTTTACATAAAATACCAAAAAATTAATAATGATGGTCAGCTAATTATTTCTGAAGCACAGCAAAGTAACCTCTGCCTCAGAAATCCAAACTTGATTATATATATATTATTTTTGCTGCCCAAGTTGTCAGATTTGTAAGATAAAGGTCCTTATAGACTATGATTACTTGAAATGAAGAATGTAGTAATGTTCTGACATCATACACTCTTAATTTTCCGACAGTTTAATGAATAACCTACACCACCTAAGCTCAGGAACACGGCTCCAATATTTCATAGTTCAGACGTTGGATGCGTTCCTTAGGGTTGGAAGTGATATGAAGTAAGGTAATTAGATCTTGCATTCTGTATTCTTTATTAATATATCTGAAATGCCATGGTCCAACCAATACATATTCTGTTCCACAGCTGATGCGGAACAAAAGATCAAAAGTTAACTAAAAGTGGCTTGGCTGAAATGCAGGTAGGAAACGTCTCATAGATGCCAATTTATTAAGTGAGTACTTACTGTACCTGGTTTGACATATGGGCATGCTGCCTTAACGTAAACCAATTAAAGAATTAAATTTGATTCAGGATTAGTAACAATATGAGAATAATTTGCTGCCATTTTTCTGCCATAAGAGATGTGCAGGTTGGGGGACACCTGGGAAATAGTGACCATAATATAATAACCTTCCAACTGTCATTCAAAAGAGCGTTTCTTCAGGGAGGAACAAAACTACCAAACTTCAAAAAAAGCAAAATTTTGCCAACTAAGAGAGGCCATAGGCCTAACTAACTGGGACAAAGTCCTCAAAAATAAAAATAGAGGCGGGAGTGGCTAGCGGCCATAGCAAGAGGACGCACACCTGTACAGCTCCAGCAGCCCGAGTTTTATCAAGTGCCATCGGCAGCTTTACAACCACCGGAGAGTGGTGGAGAGCCCTCCAGCACCTTCAGCATACCACCCGCTACCATCCGAGACCTGTGGGGAGCCGCTGGCCCTAGGCTATCCGGAGGTCCGCTCGGGGCCTAGCCGGAGGCCTGAAGCCTGGCCCTCAAGTGACTGCGCCGGAGAAGGAAGCGCACCAGAGGCCTTTACACACCCGCATTCAAGGGGCTGATCCCTGAAGACGGTTGGACCCGAAGTCTTACCAGTATCCGGGTAGGAGAGGTCCAACAGAGGGTCCGCAGGGCGCAGCAGAAGGTGCGGCAGCGAGGGAGACAGGAGTAGCGAACGGCCCGTCCGCCATCTTGTCGGGCCGCCTCTTTGCGGTGCCGACCACTGCAGAGCTCTTCTTCCCCAGCAGACCGGAGATACTACATTGTGGGCCCTGTAGTGGGAAAGACTTAGGACTCTTACATCTTGGAGCCCTGTCCAAGCCCGTCGGCCTACCAGTTAATCCCTGCCTCCAGACTGACCCTGCCACTTAACCCCTGCTTCCAGCTGGGTGCTCCTGCTCCTCTTGCCATCAATATTACCTCTGGAGCCAACAAGAGATAATATCAGTAAACCCTCACTATATTAGTTGGTCAGTCTGGGCTACAGCTCTGTGGGTGTTTTGTGTAGCCACCACCACGCTTCTGCTATTGGGGTCTTAGGCCCAATTTTTTCAGCTGACAAGCCTTGTTAGCAAGCTCAGATGAGCCATTAAATGCCTCCCTGGGGTGGACATAGCAGGCCCTCTGTTTCTTCATACAATACGGCAGCTAGAGTTCCTTTCCTCACCAAGCTTGTGCCTTATTCAACGTATATTCCACCATGGGGAAGATTGGGAAGCCGGACTTTCCCAGCACGCTGAAATCGCACAAGGTGCAACATGAAATGCAGAAATATCTTAACAAACCAGCATCTCCTTCTACAAATGTGCAAAAGCATCAAACAATAGCCCCTCAACCGCCTAGAAAGGAATGTTCCGATTCAGAATTAAATGACACTGAGGAGGCCGCCAAGAAGGATGCGCAGTTCAAAACTACTCACAAGACTCTGCAAAAGATCATTGAGACAGCACTACAGCCAGTTATGTCTGAACTTTCTGTTATTAAGTTAGACATTAGAGAGATTGGAGGCCGTGTAGAGCAACTGGAGGAGCACCAAGCACCGCTCATTAACCATGGGGTAGCTACCTCGCAAGTCTTGCAGTCCAGATCCATTTGAACAATATCCTATCATACGTGGAAGATCAAGACAATAGAGGAAGGAGGAATAATCTTCGCATAAAAGGGGTTCCAGAATCTCCCACCACTTCTGAGGTCATGGACACCACATACTCCATCTTGCGTTCGCTTCTGCCACCAGAGCAGGCGGAAGCATTGGTGGTTGAGCGTGCTCACCGTGCACTGAGGCCAAAAACTAAAGAAGGAGATCCCCCCCAGGGACATTATTTGCAAAATCCTTAACTACCAACACAGGAATGCCAGAGCAGCGAGAGATGCTAATGATCTACCATTTGAAGGTTCCTCCATTGCCTTCTTTCAGGATTTGTCTTCAGTCACCCAAAACAAGAGGCGACAGATGAAACTGCTCACAGATGCTCTGAGATCCAGAGGATACCTTTATCGCTGGCTGTTTCCCTTGGGACTAGCATGTACCATCCAAGGGACCACAAGATATGTCAGGCGTCCTGAGGACATTCTCCCTTTTTGTGAAGCCATTGATATGGATCCAACGGAGGTCCCTTCCTGGGCCCAAATTATGGATGTCGCTGATCTTCCCAAGCTCCCATCAATCTCTCCCTGGAAGACACAGAGACAACGTGGCGGCGGGCGGAGTACCTCTGCCACCTATGACTGATCCTGTTATGGTTCATACCAGTTAAGAGTTTTCCGGCCTACCTCAGGAAGGATATTCTGTTAGTTTCAGCTGCGTAAGAGTAGTTTAGGCTACTAATCTGTATAGTTATGCACGCTGATAGTGCCGAGCTTATCGTATGTTTATTAGCTGGTTATTGTATGACTATTATAGAGATAGTCGGCTATAATGTTCATATTGTAGTATCTGCCAAAAGAGTGTAGCATGTGAGGGCCCTGTTCATCCCCCAAAGGTTCTCTCTAACTTCCTACAGGGTAGACAGATTTCTTATCCTGTTGTATATCCACTGTTTCGTAATTTGTCTTTTTTACTTCTTTTTCCATGGCAAGTATAAATGTGATCACCTGGAACGCGCGGGGATTAAACTCCCCTCAGAAAAGATCTCATATCTTACAGCACCTGAGAGCTTTGCACTGTGATGTGGCTATATTGCAAGAAACACACTTCAAGAAGGGTAAAGTACCTAATCTACCTCAGTCTTCCTTCTCGCAGTGGTTTCATTCCTGTTTTGGCCTGTCTAGGTCCAGGGGTGTGACCATTGCGTTTAAGAAAGCTCTTCCCTTTGATTTGCTCACCTCCATGTCAGACCCAGAGGGCAGATACCTATTTCTAAAGGGTACTATAGGGAACACTAAAGTTACAATTGCTGGTCTTTATGCACCTAACGTTAATCAGGTACCATGGCTGATTAGTACTCTAGAGGCTTTGCATGCTTTCAAAGAGGGAATTTGCATTGTGGGAGGCGATCTGAATGTAACTTTGGAACCGATGCTGGATTCCTCTTCGGGTAAAGCCCACTCCTCTCCAAAGAAGTTACGGGCATTGAAACGTACGTTCACAACCTTAGCAGTCAGGGACGTCTGGAGACAATTGTTTCCTTCAGGGAGGGATTATACTTTTCATTCAGAAGTGCATAACTCGTATCAGAGGATTGACTACCTTTTCCTTTCTGACCCCCATTTACATTTACTCAAAGGAGCTACCATAGGGAGCATTGGCATATCAGATCATGCACCAGTCTCTATGTCCATCACGATTGAGTCTCTCCCACTTAGAGAATCCTCATGGAGATTTAATTATTCTATCCTACGCAACCCCTCTCACAAACAAAAAATTGAGACAGCAATTCAGCGCTACTTCTGTGAAAATGCGACGTCTCCGGTTTCCTCCACAGTTCGCTGGGAAGCCCACAAATCTGTTATTAGTGGGTGAACTAATTTCACTATGCTCATTTGTGAAAAAGCAAAGGAGGCAAGAGCTGGATGACTTATTGGTTAATATAGCGAGACTTGAGCGGGTACATAAAGTCACTGGCAGTTCAGTCCCTAGCGGAACTAACATCTATGAGGGAGAAACTAAATCAAATACTTAACATCAAGGCATCCAGGGCGTACCTGTACTCGAAACATAAGCAATCCATGGCAATAAAGGGTCCCGTCTGATGGCCCTTATGGCAAAAAAGAGGAGGGACCAACTATTCATTAAAGAAATCAGAGACGCTTCAGGGAAGACATTCGCAAACACAAGACATAGCTACTCAATTTGAAAAATTCTATTCCACCCTATACAATCTAAGGGAGGGGGAGGGACATAGAATTACCCAAATAGACGCTTTTTTAGATTTGTGGAATTTGCCCACACTTTCCCAAACACACGTCGAGGCGCTGAATGCTCCTTTTACAATAATGGAGTTACAAAAGGCTCTGAAAGAATCTCCCCTAAACAAAAGCCCAGGTCCTGATGGCCTCCCAATTAGCTACTATAGAGCCTTCTCACAGGTCTTACTTCCTCACTTGCTGCAAGCCTTTACCTTGGCTGCTAGCGGTTGTGACTTTCCTCCTCAGTCCCTTATGGCCCACATTGTAGTTTTACCTAAAGAGGGCAAAGATCCGGATCCGGATATCAAATTATATGCCAAGCTGTTAGCAAACAGGTTACAATCCCTCCTACCTCGATTGATTGACCCAGAACAAGTAGGTTTTATTAAAGGTATAGAAGGGAAGGACAACACCCTGAGAGTTTTACACCTCATCCAGTATGCTAAAACCAAGCAGATTCCCTTAGCCTTACTCTCTACTGACACAGAGAAGGCCTTTGATAGGATAGATTGGTTGTACATGGAAAGGACACTAATCAAATTTGGGCTTCCTATGGATTTTATTAGGGCTATCCTGGCATTGTACAAGAACCCCTCTGCCTCTATCAGAGTAAACGGTTGTATGTCCGCCAACTTTTTGATTTACAATGGGACGAGACAGGGTTGCCCCCTATCTCCACTGTTGTTTGTTCTTACAATGGAAACCCTAATACAACACATACGACAGCTGCCCGATGTCAGGGGCATCAAAATAGGAGGTAAAGAACACTTGACGGCAGCATTGGCGGATGACCTTCACATTCTCACGTCTAATCCTGAATTGTCCTTCCCTGCTCTAACAGACACTTTTGAACACTTTCATCGCCTCTCTAATTTTAAAATAAATCCTACTAAATCGAATGCCATAAACATCACGTGTCCAGCTAGGGTGGTAGATTGGGCCAAGGATCGCTCATCCTTCACGTGGTCGTCCTCTTCCATTCCTTATTTAGGGATACAGTTGTCTCCTTCCTCTAATGATTGGTACTCTCACAATTATGTGCCCCAGCTTAAATCTATTGAGGATATAATGAAATCCTGGAAAATCCCCTATATATCGTGGCTAGGGAGAGTGAATCTCCTGAAAATGCTGATAGTCCCGAAAATTCTATATATGCTACAAGTCCTACCCATATTCATACCACATTCCTATTTTCTGAAGCTCCGCAGCCTATTCCTGAAGTATGTATGGAATAACGGTACGTGTAGGGTCGCCTATGCCACTTTAACCAAACCAAAGATGAAAGGAGGGGTGGGCTTTCCCGACCTAGAGAAATTATATGCTGCAATTCAGGCCTCAAGGGTCATAGACTGGTACAAACAACCAAGAAGCAAATTATATGTGCGTGTTGAAGAGGAGGTAGCAGGTTTCTCCCTTACGCAGGCGTTAATTTGGGCAACCGTATACCCGCTACTGTCTCTATTTTAACGAAAGCACCACTCTTAGCTTGGCATTCCCTCTCAGAAAATGCAGATCTCTGGTCCTATCCATCACCTGTCATGAGGTTGGGAGACCTGTTAGGACTTGCTTCCCCTTTTTCAGGGACATGGGCATCTCTACAGCGTTTACTCAACACGCATTCTATGGGGGATGTCCTATCCGATGGGACCTTTCCAGAGCTAACTGCCTTGCGTACTAAGACACATTGCTCAGGATTGGATGTCCTCACTTACTCTCATTTGAAGTCTAGCTTTAACGCTGTTCCAGAAAAGGGTAACTTTTGTAGAGACTTAATGGGGTATGAAAACTAGCAGTCCAAAGCTCTCCAGCTCAAAAACTGATTTCAAAAATATACCTGGCTCTCCTACTTCCCTCCGCGGAGGTACAGTTGTCTTGCATAGGGGCGTGGGAAAAGGAACTGGGAATTACGTTCACTACAGAAGAAATTGGTAATATTTACTCTAGATGCTGTGGTCCCTCTAAGTGAATCACACTTCAGGAAACCTCATACAAGCTGGTGAGCCGATGGTATAAAACGCCTGTAGCACTTCACGCAATGTACCCTTCAGTCCCGCCTGTGTGTTGGTGATGTTTATCCGACATAAGGTCGTACACTCGTATTTGGTGGGAATGCAGACTCATTAAAAGATACTGGGAGTCAATAGGTAGAATCATATCCAATGTTTGCCCAGGTTCCCCTATGCTCTCCACCAAGATTTTGTTTTTGAACTTGTTTCCCTCAGGTTCTTCCCATTTTAACTTTGCCTTATGGGTTCAACTAGTCCTAATTGCTAAGGCAATGGTGCCACTGTACTGGAAGCAGGAATCTGCTCCGCCAGTTTTGCAGTGGATTCACAAAGTGGGTCAGGTGGCAAGGTTGGAGGAATTGAGTTCCCTTTCTTCGAAATCTTTTGCAAAGTTTCGGAAAGTCTGGTCGACATGGCTAGATTTCTCTATGAGTGGGGACCTCCATCCTTTTGTATCTGATGCCTGATAGAGTTTTTATTAAATACAGAGGTGATCCCCGCGCGTTCCAGGTTCCTGACATGGACATTGTAGGTTCATAGATTAATTGCACTTTCATGGTCATTTTCTGACCTGTGTTTGATCTCTGTTTAGTAGAGTATTTCTTTCTACCTAAGCTATCACGCTGTTTGCTTTTGGTTCGTCAATGTTCCTTCATTAGTAGGGGTGGTCAGGGGGGCTTTTCTACCCTCCCAGGCCATCTCAAACATACCTGAAGCTGTGTAAGCCTTTATGTGTTGTACTATATATCTTGTAAGATATATGTCAAGTGTTGTTATATGCCTTCAAAAATTAAAACTAATAAAAAGAGATTTGTTAAAAAAATTAAAAAAAATACAGCCACAATATTTTTAAAAGCATCCTAATATCTAATTGTGAGAGGTACATACCTTATGGGAATAAAAGGTTAAGGAACAAGAAAAAAACTATGTGGATAAACAGAACTGTAAAGAAAGCAATAAATGACAAACAGAAAGCATGTAAATCACTAAAACAGGAGGGGAGCGGGGAAGCATTGAAAAACTATAAGGAAAAAAATAGAATATGTAAAAGACAAATAAAAACAGCCAAACTAGAGACCGAGAGATTAATCACCAAAGAGAGTAAAACGAAGCCTAAAATGTTCTTTAATTATATAAATGGTAAAAAGTATAAACCTGAAGGTGTCGGCCCCTTACAGAGTAATGAGGGGGGAGTTGCAGAGAGCGATGAGGAGAAAGCAAAGCTACTAAATATCTTTTTCTCCGCTGTATTCACTGAGGAAAATAAACTGTCAGATGAAATGCAGAATATAAAAGTAAATTCCCCTTTAAAAGTGCCCTGTCTGTCCCAGGAAGAAGTAGAGCTGCGTCTTAAAAAGATTAAAATAGATAAATCGCCAGGACCGGATGGCATACACCCCCGTATCCTGAGAATTAAGTAATTTCATTGCCAGGCCCTTATTTCTGATATTTAAGGACTCTATACTGACAGGGAGTGTTCCACAGGATTGGCGCATAGCAAATGTGGTGCCAATATTCAAAAAGGGTCCAAAAACAGAGCCCGGGAACTATAGGCCAGTAAGTTTAACATCTGTTGTGGGTAAACTGTTTGAAGGTTTTCTGAGAGATGCTATCTTGGAGTACCTCAATGAAAATAAGCAAATAACTCCATATAAGCATGGCTTCATGAGGGACCGCGGCGAATCAATCAATGTTGTATATCTGGACTTCTGCAAAGCATTTGACACGGTACCACATAAAAGGTTAGTATATAAAATGAGAATGCTTGGCCTGGGAGAAAATGTCTGTAAGTGGGTAAGTAACTGGCTCAGTGATAGAAAACAGAGGGTGGTTATTAACGGCACATATTCAGATTGGGTCACTGTCACTAGTGGGGTACCACAGGGGTCAGTATTGGGCCCTATTCTCTTCAATATATTTATTAATAATCTTGTAGAAGGCTTGCACAGTAAAATATCAATTTTTGCAGATGACACTAAACTGTGTAAAGTAATTAACACAGAAGAGGACAGTACACTGCTACAGATGGATCTGGATAGACTGGAGGCATGGGCAGAGAAGTGGCAGATGAGGTTTAACACTGACAAATGTAAGGTTATGCATATGGGAAGGAATAATGCAAGTCACCAGTACATACTAAATGGTAAAATATTGGGTAACTCTGACATGGAAAAGGACTTAGGAATTTTAGTGAACAGCAAACTAAGCTGTAGAAACCAGTGTCAGACAGCTACTGCCAAGGCCAATAAGATAATGGGTTGCATCAAAAGAGGCATAGATGCCCGTGATGAGAACATAGTCCTGCCACTTTACAAATCACTAGTCAGACCACACATGGAGTACTGTGTACAGTTCTGGGCTCCTGTGAACAAGGCAGACAGAGCAGAGCTGGAGAGGGTTCAAAGGAGGGCAACTAACGTAATAACTAGAATGGGTGGACTACAGTACCCAGAAAGATCATCAAAATTAGGGTTATTCACTTTAGAAAAAAAGACGACTGAGAGGAGATGTAATAACTATGTATAAATATATCAGGGGTCAGTACAGAGATCTCTCCCATGATCTATTTATCCCCAGGACTGTGACTGTGACGAGGGGACATCCTCTGCCTCTGGCAGAAAGAAGGTTTGTACACAAACATAGAAGAGGATTCTTTACGGTAAGAGCAGTGAGACTATGGAACTTTCTCCCTGAGGAGGTGGTGATGGTAAGTTCACTAAAAGAGTTAAAGAGAGGCCTGGATGTATTTTTGGAGGGTAATAATATTATAGGTTATAGTTACTAGAGAGGGGTCATTGATCCAGGGAGTAATTCTGATTGCATGATTGGAGTCGGGAAGGAATTTTTTCCCCTAAAGTGGGGAAAATTGGCTTCTACCTCACAGGGTTTTTGCCTTCCTCTGGATCAACTTGTAGGAAAACAGGCCGAACTGGATGGACAGATGTCTTTTTTCGGCCTTATAAACTATGTTATTATGTATATTTTAAGTCCATGATGTGCAGCATAAGAATTTGATTTTCTTGACTGACAAATTTTTCTGAAGTTTAGGATAAAGCTATCTTTCAGATCTGCAGTATTTATCCCAGCAGGTAAGAGAGCAAATAGCATATTCTGTTAAATGCCCTTCACTCATGAACAAGCCATAAAACACAACTATGCAAATTGTCTCCCTCCTCCAGCTCTCCAGAACTGTAAGTCAGCATTATCTTGACTCAATCTGCACCAAGATGGTCACCTTAACCCCTTCGCGCCCAGCGCCGTACATGTACGTCGCTGGGGCGATGCGGACACATGGCGCCCGCTCGCGGGTGCGGCGGGCGTCATGGCCAGCAAGTCTCTGCTGTTTCTAACAGCAGAGACTTGCCGCTACTTACCGCCATCGGCGGCGTCTTCCTGGTTGATTAGATGCTGTGATCACACGTGATCACGGCATCTAGTTGCGTTTCAACCCAGAAGCATTCGCTTCCGGGTGGTGTACAGACACCCCGTGTGGCCAATCGGTGTGTCTGTACACCATATGAAAACTGTAATCCTCGCTGGTGAGGATTACAGTTTTCAAAGTGCAATTCTTATTCTGGCCACTAGATGGCAGGCCAGGATAAGAAATGAGCAATCCATGGATTTCTGAGTCTATAAAATCCATAATTGCTCATAAAGAAAAAAAAAAAAGCCACAATATATAAGCCCATATTTGAGCTTTCTAATAGTAAAAAAAAAATTTAAAAAAATGTTAAAAAATATATAAAAAATAAAAAAGATGTAAAAGTTCAAATCACCCCCCTTTCCGTATAAGTAAAAAATAAATACCTAAATAACAATAAATATAGACATCATGGGTATCATCGTGACCGAAAACGCCCGTACTTTTAAAATATAAAAAAAAATTCCAATACGGCGAATTCTGTGGCGGAAAAAAGCGTCCAAATGGCGATTTGCCGTTTTTTGTCGCTTTTTTTCTCTAAAAAAAATTAAATAAAAAGTGATCAAAAAGTCATACACACCCCAGAATGGTATCAATAAAAACTTCAGATCGTCCCGCAAAAAATGAGCCCCATACAGCTCTGTACACATAAATACCAAAAAGTTATAGGGGTCAAGATTTGACAAGGAAAAAAAAAAAAAGGGCAACTTTCTAATTATTTTATCACTATGAAAACGCAGGAAAAACTATACATATTAGGTATTGCCGGATTCGTACTGACCAGTAGAATGAAAGTAACAGATCAGTTTTAATGCATATCGAACGCTGTAAATAAGAAACCCGTAGAACTGTAGCGGAATAGCGTTTTCTTTGCAATTCCACCCGGTTTGCCACCCGGTTTGGAATTTTTTTCCCGCTTCCCACTACACCGTATGCAATATTAAATGGTGGCGTTGGAATGCACAACTTGTCCCGCAAAAAACAAGCCCTCATACAGCTATGTGAACAGAAAAATAAAAGAGTTATGGCTGTTTGAAGGCAGGGAGCGCAAAACGAAAATGCAGAACCGAAAAAAGCTCCGGGCGCGAAAGGGTTAAGTGATTTGTTAAACATAGTAACATAGTAACATAGTAACATAGTTTGTAAGGCCGAAAAAAGACATCTGTCCATCCAGTTCAGCCTGTTTTCCTACAAGTTGATCCAGGGGAAGGCAAAAAACCCTGTGAGGTAGAAGCCAATTTTCCTCACTTTAGGGGGAAAAATTCCTTCCCGACTCCAGACCCCTCTCTAGTAACTATAACCTGTAATATTATTACCCTCCAGAAATACATCCAGGCCTTTCTTGAACTCTTAGTGAACTTACCATCACCACCTCCTCAGGCAGAGAGTTCCATAGTCTCACTGCTCTTACCGTAAAGAATCCTCTTCTATGTTTATGTACAAACCTTCTTTCCTCCAGACGCAGAGGATGTCCCCTCGTCATGGTCACTGTCCTCGGGATAAATAGATGATGGGAGAGATCTCTGTACTGACCTCTGATATATTTATACATAGTTATTAGATCTCCCCTCAGTCGTCTTTTTTCTAAAGTGAATAACCCTAATTTTGATAATCTTTCTGGGTACTGTAGTCCACGCATTCCAGTTATTACTTTAGTTGCCCTCCTCTGAACCCTCTCCAGCTCTGCTATGTCTGCCTTGTTCACAGGAGCCCAGAACTGTACACAGTACTCCATATGTGGTCTGACTAGTGATTTGTAAAGTGGCAGGACTATGTTCTCATCACGGGCATCTATGCCTCTTTTGATGCAACCCATTATCTTATTGGCCTTGGCAGCAGCTGTCTGACACTGGTTTCTGCAGCTTAGTTTGCTGTTCACTAAAATTCCTAGGTCCTTTTCCATGTCAGAGTTACCCAATGCTTTACCATTTAGTATGTACTGGTGACTTGCATTATTCCTTCCCATATGCATAACCTTACATTTGTCAGTGTTAAACCTCATCTGCCACTTTTCTGCCCAAGCCTCCAGTCTATCCAGATCTTGCTGTAGCAGTGCACTGTCCTCTTCTGTGTTAATTACTTTACACAGTTTAGTGTCATCTGCAAAAATTGATATTTTACTGTGCAAGCTTTCTACAAGATCATTAATAAATATATTGAAGAGAATAGGACCCAATACAGACCCCTGTGGTACCCCACTAGTGACAGTGACCCAATCTGAGTATGTACCGTTAATAACCACCCTCTGTTTTCTATCACTAAGCTAGTTACTTACCCACATACAGACATTTTCTCCCAGGCCAAGCATTCTCATTTTGTATACTAACCTTTTATGTGGTACAGTGTCAAACGCTTTGGAGAAGTCCAAATATACGACATCCATTGAGTCGCCGCGGTCAAGTCTAGAACTTACCTCCTCATAGAAACTGATTAAATTGGTTTGACATGACCGATCCCTCATGAAGCCATGCTGATATGGAGTTATTTGCTTATTTTCATTGAGGTACTCCAAGATAGCATCTCTCAGAAAACCTTCAAACAGTTTACCCACAACAGACGTTAAACTTACCGGCCTATAGTTTCCAGGCTCTGTTTTTGGACCCTTTTTGAATATTGGCACCACATTTGCTATGCGCCAATCCTGTGGAACACTCCCCGTCAGTATAGAGTCCTTAAATATCAGAAATAAGGGTCTGTCGATTACATTACTTAATTCTCTTAGGATACGGGGGTGTATGCCATCCGGTCCTGGTGATTTGTCTATTTTAATATTTTTAAGACGTTGCTGCACCTCTTCCTGGGTCAGAGAGGACACTTTTAAAGGGGAATTTACTTTTATACTCTGCATTTCATCTGACATTTTCTCCACTGTATTCACTGAGGAAAATAAAAAGTTATTTAGCAGCTTCGCTTTCTCCTCATCGCTCTCTGCTACTCCCCCCTCATTACTCTGTAAGGGGCCGACACCTTCAGGTTTATACTTTTTAGTATTTATATAATTGAAGAGCATTTTAGGGTTAGTTTTACTCTCTTTGGCGATTAATCTCTCGGTCTCTAGTTTGGCTGTTTTTATGTGTCTTTTACATATTCTATTTTTTTCCTTATAGTTTTTCAATGCTTCCTCACTCCCCTCCTGTTTTAGTGATTTAAATGCTTTCTTTTTGTCATTTATTGCTTTCTTTACAGTTCTATTTATCCACATTGGTTTTTTCTTGTTTCTTATTATTTTATTCCTATATGGTATGTACCTCTCACAATTAGATATTAGGATGCTTTTAAAAATATCCCATTTTGTGGCTGTATTTTTATTTTTGAGGACTTTGTCCCAGTTAGTTAGGCCTATGGCCTCTCTTAGTTGGCTAAGTTTTGCTTTTTTGAAGTTTGGTATTTTTGTTCCTCCCTGAAGAAACGCTCTTTTGAATGACAATTGGAAGGTTATTATATTATGGTCACTGTTTCCCAGGTGTCCCCCGACCTGCACATCTGTTGTTCTGTCAGGTCTATTGGTTAATACTAAGTCCAGTATGGCCGTCCCTCTAGTGGGGTCCTGAACCAGTTGGGAAAGGTAATTGTCTTTGGTTATTTCCAAGAACCTGTTTCCTTTATGAGATGTACAGGTTTCAGTTTCCCAGTCTATATCTGGGTAGTTGAAGTCCCCCATAATAACGACCTCATTATGATTTGCCGCCTCGTCTATTTCATTTAGAAGTAGATTTTCTGTGGTCTCTGATATATTGGGTGGTTTATAATAAACCCCTAGTAGTATTTTATTATTGTTTTTGGCTCCATTTATTTCTACCCACAGTGACTCCACATCTTCATGTCCCTCATTTATATCTTCCCGGAGTGTGGGCTTTAGGCATGACTTTACATAAAGGCAGACCCCTCCCCCTCTCCGGTTTTGACGATCCTTTCTAAAAAGATTGTAACCCTGTACGTTAACTGCCCAGTCATAGCTATCATCCAGCCATGTCTCAGTTACTCCCACTATGTCATAGTTCTCCTCACACATCACCAATTCCAGTTCACCAGTTTTATTAGCTAGGCTTCTGGCATTAGTGTACAAACAATTAAGAGGTTGGTGTATATTTCTTACCCTACACCTTTCCTTCTGATCTGTTCTAGTTCCTCCTTCCATTCCTCCCCCAGTTCCATTACCTTGCCCCAGGTCTCTATCTGCACTATCTTCCCCTCCTATTATGTAGTTACCCTCCCCCCCAGTCCCTAGTTTAAACACTCCTCCAGCCTTCTAGCCATCTTCTCCCCCAAAACAGCTGCCCCTTCCCCATTGAGGTGCAGCCCATCCCTACGGTAGAGCCTGTAGCCGACAGAGAAGTCGGCCCAGTTCTCCAGGAACCCAAACCCCTCCTTCCTACACCAGTTCTTGAGCCACTTGTTTACCTCCCTAATCTCCCGCTGCCTTTCTTGTGTGGCTCGTGGTACAGGCAGTATTTCGGAAAACACTACCTTGGAGGTCCTTGCCCTAAGCTTATGCCCTAGATCCCTAAAATCATTTTTAAGGACACTCCCCCTACCTCTAACTTTGTCATTGTCATTGGTTGTATTACTTTAATGTGATTTTGCTGCACTAAGGGCTTTATTTATCAAAGGAGCATTTTGATTGTCGAGAGGGAAGGGTTTCTTCATGACAATCACCTGCTCGTCAGTGAAATAGACTGCTACTATTACATGCAGTAATCTCCTCCACAGTATGGGGAGGAGCGATCGTTAATGCTATCATTCATCCCCTACAGGATCATTATTTGCAAGCAGCAGAGTGTGATTAGACAGCACGATCTGCTGCCTGCAAACAATGATTTTTTTAATACTGCATAAAAGATGCCATTGCTCGATCAACATCATTCAAAAGGTAATCGGAGGCACTTTTACACAAGCAGATTATTGCTAACCAGTGTTCCTACGAACACTTGTTAGCGACGACCTGGCGTAATACAGGCCTAACGTGTTAAACCAGACAAAACAGTGTTGGCTACATCTGTATCAGTATAATATGTGCTGGGTTAGTCCAGGCTCACACAGGGCAGAATGATGCAGTTTTGACTATCATCTTTTTTAAGCCAAAGCCAATGGATTCTAAGAAGGAGAAAATCGTAAAGAGAAAATTTCATATTTTTGTATCCACTTTTTGCATCAAAACAACACTGTATGGTACCTGGCGTAAATACGTAAAATACAGCCATTACGGATCTGCAAAACATGGATACCAGCCGTGTGCGTTCCACATTTTGCGGAATGCATATGGCCAGCCCTATGATAGAAATGCCTATTCAAGTCTGCAATTGTGGACATGAATAGGACATGCTATATCTTTTTTGCGTGGCCGCGGGACAGAAGCATGGAAATTAATGGGTCCGCATCTGATCTGCAAAATTGCAAAGTGGATGGGGACACCTACATACAGCCGTCTGAATGTGCCCTAATTAATCATACCGTATGTTGCCTGAAGAAGAAAGTTTTCAATATACTTACCGTCTCATACTTGGATGGATTGCTCTCTCCCCCGAAACCCAGTCACATGGCACTCTTCTTCAGAACATCCTCTATCAACCGACATCAGATTGTTGACCAGGTTTACAGTCTGGTGTAAGGACAGGGATGTCACCTCTTCAGCCCACCATTAGGTAAGTGCAGTGGACAGGGCCAGAACCAAGGATCTCCCTAGCGCCTGGGCAGATAATGTAAATTCAGGAGTTTGCACATGTATCCTAGAGAGGAATAGGTCTGACCTTAATCGCAGCACCTCCCCACCTAGGTTGCAGAAATAACATCCTCGTCCATAAACTAGGCTGGAAACCTGGTATAGGACATGATGTTGGCAGATGTGGGATTTTCCAGAGTGGCCAATCCACGAAATTCTGAGATGGTAAGTAATGTATGTACTTTTTTTTTCTGCAGGCAAGATATGATTAATAAAGGTGGGTGCTGTGTTCCAAAAAT
Organism: Rhinella marina; assembly: GCA_900303285.1. NCBI lineage: Eukaryota > Metazoa > Chordata > Amphibia > Anura > Bufonidae > Rhinella > Rhinella marina. The sequence goes on from ONZH01026215.1 coordinate 84,938, forward strand.
CCCTCTTAACTGCTCTCCATGAAATATGGAGGTGTGAGCTTCTCTCATGGCTACTATCATTCAGTACCTGCAAAAAGGAGCTTCCTGATGAGAAAGATTGATGCACAATCTTCCTGCAGAGCAGAGGCAATATACTGTATGAATACATTTTCAACGAAAGCATATTAAAAAGTGAACATACATTCAGCAGCTCTTTGAAAACTGTCACCACCTTACTAACTTCCCTCAAACCTTCAAAGCATTCAGGACTTTCTTGCTGCAGAAAGAAGGAACTAAGAGGGTACAGTGCGTGTCAGTCAGCAGCTAAACCCAAGCTACCTGTAGGCACCACTGTGTTATAGTACCTATTTTGTGTCATTACAGGAAGACCAACTGATCTCTAGCTATGCCTTATCCACAACTAGGAAAATATTTTTTCCTGTACCTGAATAATCTGATAAAATGTCTGAATCCTTATGTAAAGTACAGGAAGGTTTTCGGGCTTGCGCTGTGGGTGACACGGTAATCATTAAATACTCCATTTATAATGAACTACTGGATGACACACAAGAGGTGCTTGTCACTGCGACCTTTACATTTTCTACTTAATTAAGTCACCAGTATCTCATTCCACATAAACGTCCTGCAACCTGCTGAGCACTAATTGTATACTGACTAATGATTTGCTTGAAGAACAGTACCAGTGCCATGGCATTGCAGGTGGCTCCAGTGGGGCACAACCAGCACAGGAGAGCCAATATAATGACCTCCACAACGGAGAGGGGCACACAGACAGGGTGGAATGCAACAGGGATAAATGAACAAACATTGTGGACTTGGAGGGTTACCGGAAGCATGGACACTAGGAGACACAGGATGGGCATTAATACAGTACCTGAGGGATCCAAGTTTTTCTTTTTTCTGCACAACTTACCCCAAAATCAAGTACAGCCAACATTTGTTATGAATAGAGATGAGCGAGCATGCTCGTCCGAGCTTGGTGCTCGTTCGAGTATTAGGGTACTCGTAAGTGCTCGCTGCTTGGACGAGTATCTCGCCATGCTCGAGGAAATGGCATCTCCCGCATTTTGAGGCGCCTATAACTCAGCGAATCACTAGCCAGGAGACTCTGTGGTACCCCCCCAGCATCACGTGGGGACTTACATGTCGATAGCAGGGGTTGGCTGGCCAGATCAGGTGACCCTGGAATATACTAGTGACGTCCGGCGGTGCTCGGCTCAGAGGCTGTCTGGATGTCGTTAGGGACAGATCTGCTGCGTTTCAGGGAGAGTGTTAGGGCCTGGATTTAGTTCTCTGTTAGGCAGGAGTGATCTCAAAAGAACCCAACAGTCCTTCTAAGGGCTACAAGACACTTTTTTTTGTCTCCTGGCTGGGCTGGCTGGCACTAGTAGTGCAGCTATCGCCATATATCAAAAACTTTGTTTTTTTGTTGTTTTATCTCAGTGATACAAATCCATTTCATACAGCTGTGTGGAACCATTCTGTGTCACAGTTCAGCTGTCCAGTCACCACAAACCACAATCCGTATTTTCTGTCCAGGTGACCCATACTGTACGTCACGTAATCCAATACGGTCATTTAATCTCACTGATACAGCTACATTAGAAAAATCTGAGTGCGACATTTTTCTGGGTTGCAGTGAAAATAGCCACAGTCAGCAGGGGCTGAGTTTTCTCTCTGATATATTCTGCACGTTCCTTTAAAAAAAAAAACCCATTCTGTACGTCACGTAATTAAAAAAGGTCTTTTGCTCTCACTGACACAGCTACATTAGAAAAATCTGAGTGCGACATTTTTCTGGGTTGCACTTAAGCAGACCAAGTCTGCCTAATCTAATAGTTTCAGTGTAATTGCTCCATACTGCATGGTACGTAATAAAATACATAATTTTGCTCTAACTTATCCACCTATATATTAACTTGTTCAGATTGAAGAAGTTTGTGGGTTTCAGTACAGCAGGCCCATTTCTTTTTTTTTTTGGTATATATAATACACTTATATACAGAAAATGTTGAACCCCAGGGCTAAGGGTCGAGGACGAGAGTGTGGGCGTGGGCATTCAATTACTGCAGGGGCAGAGGCCGTGGTCCTGGGCAGGGTGAGACAGTACCTGCTGATGAGGGAGCAGGGGAACGCTGCAGAGCTACACTCCCTAGCTTCATGTCTCAACTTACAGGGACACGTGGTAGAGGACTGTTGAAACCACAACAGTGCGAACAGGTGATGTCGTGGATTGTGGACAATGCTTCAAGTAATTTGTCCACCAGTTACCCAAGGGAGCACTCCTCTGTCTCCTCCACCTCAACCTCCTTCCCCCCAGTCTGCCCCCTCCCAGGAAAATTTGGAATGCGATCCGGCATACTCTGAGGAACTGTTTTCTGGACCCTTCCCAGAGTCACAAACCACTTCTCAGGTTGCTGCTGACCTCTTTCCCGATGCCCAAGTTTTCCAACTGTTGCAGTCTGAGGGTGATGACATTGTTGACTTAGTGGAAGAAGTGTGTAAAGAGGTGTCGGACGATGAGGAGGCACGGTTGTCAGACAGTGGTGAAGTTGTTGTCAGGGCAGGAAGTCCGAGGGGTGAGCAGACTGAGGAATCGGAGGATGACGAGGTGACTGACCCAAGCTGGGTTGATAAGCCGAGTGAAGACAGTGCTTCTGAGGTGGAGGTGAGTGCTGCACCAGAACAGGTTGGAAGAGGCAGTGGTGTGGCCAGAGGGAGAAGCAGGGCCAGAGCTGGTGCATCAGCAGCAACTGTTTCTCGTAGTGAAGCTCCCGTGGCGAGGCCTAGATGTTCGCAAGTCTGGAGGTTCTTTAAAGAAATTGAGGATGACCGACGGACTGTGGTGTGCAACCTGTGCCACACCAGGATCAGCAGGGGTGCCACCACTACTAGCCTAACCACCACCAGCATGCTCAGGCATATGAGTGCTAAACACCCCACTCAATGGAACCAAGGCCGTTCACCTCCTGCGGGTCCCACCACTGCTCCTTCCCCTGTGTCACTCGCTGCCTCTGTTAGTCAACCCCCCGCCCAGGACCCCGGCACGAGCGTCTCCAGCTGGAAAACTACACCTTCGCCTACACGATCCTCCACAGCGTCCACCAATGTGTCCCTGTGCAGCATTCAGCTGTCTTTACAGCAGACGCTGGAGCGCAAGAGGAAATACAGTTCCACACACCCACATGCCCAAGCCCTCAACGTCCACATCTCCAAATTGCTGAGCCTGGAGATGCTGCCCTAGAGGCTGGTAGAGACCGAGGCCTTTCGCAACCTCATGGTGGTGGCTGCCCTTCGGTATTCGGTCCCCAGCCGCCACTATTTTTCCTGATGTGCCATCCCAGCCCTACACCAGCACGTGTCACAGAACATCATCCGTGCCCTGACCAACGCTGTTTCTGAGAAGTTCCACCTAACCACGGACACGTGGACAAGTGCTGCCGGGCAGGGACACTATATATCACTGACGGCACATTGGGTTAACTTCGTGGAGGCTGGGACCGAGTCTGACCCTGGGGCCACTCATGTACTGCCCACACCGAGGATTGCGGGGCCTACCTCGGTCACGGTCTCTCAGACGTACTATGCCTCCTCCTCCGACCCCTCCTCCTCCTCCGAATTACCATCCGTGGGCACGGCGCCTTCAGTCGGTAGCTCTAGGCGCAGCAGCAGTGCCGTGGCTAAGCGCCAGCAGGCGGTGCTCAAATTTCTGAGCTTAGGTGACAAAAGGCACACCGCCCAAGAACTATTACAGGGCATCACAGCACAGACCGATCTGTGGCTGGCACCGCTGAACCTCAAGCCAGGCATGGTTGTGTGTGACAATGGGCGTAACCTGGTGGCGGCTCTGCAACTCGGCAGACTGACACATGTGCCATGCCTGGCCCACGTGTTCAATCTCATAGTTCAGCGGTTCCTCAAGACATACCCCAATCTGTCTGATTTTGCTCACCAAGGTGCGCCGCATCTGTGCGCATTTCCGCAAGTCGACCACAGATGCTGCCACTCTCAGGGCAGCGCAGCGCCGCCTACAACTGCCCGCTCACCGACTGTGTGCACGTGCCCATCAAGATGGAATTCCACATTAAACATGTTATCCAGAGTTTAACAGCAGCGCAGGCCATTGTAGACTGC